>MU827303.1:4513030-4629089 GCA_029204205.1 Desmophyllum pertusum
TACTTATAACCTACTTTATTAAGCCCCCCCCCCTCTCTTTCCCCCTACTTATAACTACTTATAACTACACGAATATGGTAGAAGAAATATGGTATGAAGAGATGTATGAGACAACAAAGATCAACAACAAACTAAATGAAATAAAGTGAGAAGTGTGATATATGAGTGAAATCATACCTACAGCATGCAACTTATTATAAAATAATAAAGCCACGATATATAATACATTCGCTTTCAGTGGGTTAACATATCCCTCATGTACCATAATAGCTCTATTAATTTTAAGACCCCAGCATAGCCCTGCAGAACCCTGCAAACCCCTGAAGAGCTCTCTTGTATTACTGTCAGAAAACGCAGGGGCGGATCCAGGAATTTTTGATAGGGGGTCCGTCCAGGGTTTTCCCAAGAATTTGATGTAAAACAAAAGTTCATTTTTTTGGTGATAAATACTGCAATTCAAAAGCTCAATGCAAAGTGCAACGCAAGTTTTATTTTTAAACAATTAACCAATTAATAGTCATGCAGGTGCAATCCTTCAGTGGTAGGAATTTCAGTTTTCAAACCATTTAATTAGGTCTGATAGGGTGGGGGGCGGATCCCCCCGACCCTTCCCCTGTATCCGCCACTGAAAGGGCTGTATTTCATACGTTTCTGTTAATGAAAAGCATTGTTTGAAAACACAGTCACAACTAAAATAGACGATTGCCTTTTGCTTAGGGACTGGTCAAAAAGTATAGAGTGGGTGGGCCGGAGCAGAGATGGGGTGGGTCATCAGTTTTTGAGCCCTTAGTAAGGGGTGGGTCGTTCAATTTTCAGCTACCCATGGGGGTGGGTCATCCTATTTTATAACATGATTAGGCACACACTTAAAAAAACATAATAAATATTGTTTTTAACAATCGAAGGCTTGATTCTTGCTGGAGCAGTTAGTCACACATTTAAAGCGGGGCAGCTTTACCGATCTGCAATCTATTTTTGTACATAAAGCACATCTAGCCGAAATTATTATTATAAAAAACCCTCTCAAACCTCTTTTGTGTCTTTTTATATAACACGTAATTTTTATATAATATATGAATGTTTTTTTTTTTTTGCATTTCATTGCTGTATTGTTCCATCTACAAGACTACAAGTAAAAGGCAACTAAAATGAATCTTGGATTATCACCGAGAACTGTACATGGCTTGTATATATTTTTCATCTTGCGTTTTTCATTTCATAAATTGCTGATAAAATTATTTATATATTGTTCCATAAACTCGGCCTGCTCAACCGTCATCGCCTCCTCTTGCTCTTCAACTTCATCAACGCTCTCTTCATCGCCTCTGTCTTCATCGCCGCTCTTTTCATCGCCTTTCTCTTCATCACCGCTATCTTCATTGCCGCTCTCTTCATCTTCAGGACTGTCATCTTCCTCGATTTCCCTGGCCTCGGCTACTGCCTTTTTGACGACTAGCTTCAGGTTTTGAAGCAACGTGCTTCTGATGTTTTAAATCCGTGAGCCCCAAAATTAAACATCACATATTCTACGCAGGATTTTAGTCATATCCTGCACGTATTTGTATGGGTGTTTAGTTGTTCACACCCTAACGGGAACGTGATCTGTAATGTATAAAATAAGTTCCCCATGTAATCTTGTTCAAACAGCTCCCTGATGAAGTATGTACTTATCAGACAAAACCGGTCGGAGAAATATACCTTGAGTCAACAAGATTTTGTTGCAGTGTGCTGCTCACTAGTACTTTGTTAAAAAAAATTTAAAAAATTGTTAAAAAAATGAAAAATTAATTAAAAATGAAAAAATGAAAAAAAAAAATGAAAAAAAAAATGTTTAAAAAAAATCACCACCACAAGTTCATACGCAAATGTGGTTTCATTGGATTAATGCAACCAAAAATTTCATGTTTTTAAGGGGTGGGTCATGTAATTTTCAACCTTCATTTAGGGGTGGGTCACTCAGTTTTGTGCCAAAAGGAAGGGGTGGGCCATGTGTTTTTTTAACCAACACATTTCCAAATGCTCCGGCCTACCCCCCCCCCCCCCCCCCTATACTTTTTGACCAGTCTCTTACTGAAACATCATTACTTCATTTGCACTGTCTGTGACTTATGCATCTTTCACTTACACATTCCTGTCATAACTTTCCTTGCACGAAGCTGAAAAAAGAGAATATATAGATGTTATTGAACATCTTTTTTTTGCAAGTTTACGGACCGAGCCGAAGCCGAGGTCCATAAACTTGCAAAAAAAGAATGAGACCAATATTTCCCAATACGGACTGAACAAGCTAGTTCAATAAAGTTTTTATTATAATGTTTTTTTTTTAACTTTGCTTATAAATTAATGCAACCATTATTGGCTAACGCGCGCGCGCCAAAGCTAAGCATATTCTTGCATTTTTCAGGCCACTTTGAAAATTGTTTAACCGAAATTGCCCGCCAGACACGAGGAAAAAATGTTTCTACTTAATAGAAAACAGCTTTCTTTTGGTCAATGTTTTATAAAAGGAATTCGATGAAATGAGTTTGCGAGTGGTCCATCTTAGCGGTCCGTATTGCAAAATTCGGACCGCTCAGGGAACCAATCAGAATGCTCCTTTTCATCGTGGACCAGTTTGCCATATAATTACGATAATAACAATTAAGAGATGATACGAGAAAAGCAAAACTTATTACTCGTTTCTTAAAAAAACTGCAGGCTTAAAAGCGAAACCACTGTACAAGGGAAACAAGTAGGGGAAGCTATAAAAATAAAATTTCACAGTTAGCAAAGGAGATTTTACTTTCTTTACACTTCCGTAAGTTGCTGCATCGATATAATGAATGAACAAATGAGAAATAAATGAAATCGACCATTTATCTCTCTGTCACAAATAATTATTTTATATGCACGCGCTGATTACCCGCGAAATGATGCGCAGTAAGAATGCGCTGTGATATAAAGGGATTGATTTGAGATCCTTCGAGAGAGCTTGTCCCGTACTCTGGAGGTCACAGGTCCAAAGTTAGTCTTGTCCGTCTGCTTGCCACTACAGTGGAATTCTTAGCCATGCCTGTATGTTTATTTGAAATACCATAAATTCCGAAAAATACACCCTTACAGGTATTGCAGTTCTTTCCATCTCCAAAGTATCCAGGTTTACATGTACAGTTGAATGATCCCTTGGTATTGTTGCAAACAGCACTAGCACTGCAGTTGTGTGTTCCTTCAGCGCACTCATCAATGTCTGACGAGAAAAAAACAGTATTTAATTAATAAATTAAAATAAGACAACATTATTCAGCAGGGTTAGTAAAGTTCTGTGTTTATCGACACTGCATTTTTACGTCTAACCGAGAACGGTGCAATTTAAATTTGTAATCCATTTTATCCATAGTATCCATATGGCTGACAGGTACGGTTGAATCCTCCCTTGGTATTGTTGCAAACAGCACTAAGGTATAAACTGCAATTGTGTGTTCACAACACTCGTCAATATCTGAAAATAACTTGTAAAAGTAGTTATTAACAATTTTCTGATAAGACCAATATATATCAACCGATTATTTTGTAATCATCAATAATGTTATTTCAAGAACATCGAAATAATCTACCTTTGCAATCTCGTCCATCTCCAACATATCCAGGTTTACAAGTGCAGTTCAATGATCCCTTGGTATTGCTACACAACGCATCAGCACTGCAGTTGTGTGTTCCTGCAACACACTCGTCCATGTCTGAAAAAAATGTCACTTTTTTAAGTTATAAAGTTATTGATAGTTTGTCCGAGAAGACCAAAATATATGTGAAAATTATCCAGAAATTATCAATGAAACTAGTTCAGGAAAATTGACAAAAATGTAACTGTACCATTGCATTCTCGTCCATCTCCAGCATATCCAGGTTTTACAAGAACAGTTGAATGATCCCTTGGTATTGTTGCAAACAGCATCAGCACTGCAGTTGTGCGATCCTTCAGCGCACTCATCAATGTCTGAAGAGAAAAAAAATTATTATTCTTATTTACTTAATAAATTAAATTAAGAGAACATTATTCAGCAGGGTTAGTAAAGTTATTTGTTTATCGACACTGCATTTTTACGTCAAACCGAGAACGGTACAATTTAAATTTGTAATCTCTTTTAATCCATGGTATCCATATGTTTTACAAGTACATTTCAATGCGAATCCCTTGGTATTGTTGCAAACAGCATTAACTGCAATTGTGTGTTCACAGCACTCGTCAATATCTGAAAATAAATTTCACTTATTTTAACTTGTAAAAGTTATTCAAAATTTTCCGAGAAGACCAATATATATCAACCGATTATTCTGTAATCATCAATAATGTTATTTCAAGAACATCGAAATAATCTACCTTTGCATTTTCTTCCATCTCCAGTAAGTCCCTGTTCACAAGTACAGTTGAATGATCCCTTGGTATTGTTGCAAACAGCATCAGCACTGCAGTTGTGCGTTCCTTCAGCGCACTCGTCAATGTCTGAAGAGAAAAAAACACTTAATATTCTTATTTACTTAATAAATTAAATTGAGACAACATTATTCAGCAGGGTTAGTAAAGTTATTTGTTTATCGAAACTGCATTTTTACGTCAAACCGAGAACGGTACAATTTAAATTTGTAATCTCTTTTATCCATGGTATCCATATGTTTTACAAGTGCATTTCAATGCGAGTCCCTTGGTATTGTTGCAAACAGCATTAACTTAAATTGTGTGTTCACAGCACTCGTCAATATCTGAAAATAAATTTCACTTATTTTAACTTGTAAAAGTTATTAAAAATTTTCCGATAAGAACAATATATATCAACCGATTATTCTGTAATCATCAATAATGTTATTTCAAGAACATCGAAATAATCTACCTTTGCATTTTCTTCCATCTCCAGTAAGTCCCTGTTCACAAGTACAGTTGAATGATCCCTTGGTATTGTTGCAAACAGCATCAGCACTGCAGTCGTGTTTTCCTGCAGCACACTCATCAAAATCTGGAAAATTTATGTATCAGGCATTGTATTTACTGTACATGTATACATCATTTTTATTTTGAAATTTTGTATCACCTAGAATACAGACTAATCTCTCGGTAAGCCGACACCCTCATGATCAGAAAAAAGTGTCCGCTTCAAGAAGAAGTGTCCGCTTATGGAGGGGGGCATTGAGGTTTGCGGTATTGTGGTTCTGGGCCATTTTCTTACGGTTTTACGGTATTTTCGATCGAAAACTGCGATATTGCGGTTTCATCCAGTACGTACGCGTTTTTCTAGCATTTTAGCAGCGTTCGGTAAAAAGTCTAATGTTGTACGGTTTTTCGGTGAAGGAAGCTTCTTAACAACGTTAGTAAGAGAGGGAATTGTTTTCGAGTTTCAGTGCGGTTTTCGGTATTTCAAGCTGAAATATTGCGGTTTTACGGTTTTGGAGATCCCCAATGTCCCATATGGGAGGTAAAAAATGTAGTGTTGGTATGTGGCTGGAACCATGACTAAGTGTCCACTTACAGGAGTTGTCCTCCTACGGGAGGAGTTCGTTAGCCGAAGTTCGACTGTAATGGGCCATCTTGTGTTTGGAAATGAGTATTACTTTGCAATATCTGAGCCGAGAACTCCTAGGTGTCTGTCAATCGGTTATAATTGCAAGGATTTTAACCTGGCTTTTTGTGCTGATTTGAACAGTGGAGGGGGATTTCGCATTGCTTTATTGGTTTATAGCACCTCGATAATTTAATCCTTTCAGGACGTAATATGAGATGATAACGTCATACGACGTGGGCTTCGGTCATGTTTTTCGAACAGTCGCCCCATCTTGGATTCGCCTTTTGGATTTTTTTTTTTTTTGATGACGTCAGAAAACCACTAAAACTGGTTAAACTCTAAATGTTACTACAAGAAAGTTTACAGAAAAAGAGGAAATTTCAAATTTGGAAAAATATGCCTGCTAGTTGCCATGGAAGCATCAAATTCCGTATTTCTGCAAACATTTTCCCAGATAAATTTAATTTTGGCATTTTTTTACTTCTATATTAAACACGTTTCAAACGTTTAAAGTCCGTAGGGGTAGCCGGATTTCCTCCCCGGTGTATATAATATAAGACTTTACCTTTTTTACAAGCCGGACCCTCAAACCCATCAGTACACAAACAGCGATATCCTTTGTCAGTAAAACCGGTTTGACAAGTGGCGTTGTTCTTGCAAGGGTTAATGACACAAGCGCTCTGAGACACAAGAAAGAAAATCACAACAATAAACAATGTAAGAGTCATCAGTTATATAATAAAAAGTATAAAGACTTGAACCTTTTTCGGAGTAAAATTCTATCGTAATTTCCCATTCCTTTCTATCTCACTGTCACAAGTCGCCGAAAACATAATGTTTGACATCCACGATTAAAAAAAAACGTACGTTTCCGAAACTAACCTCAGTTTTTTCATGATCACAAATTTTCGTTTTTACATGGCAACGATTTCAGCCGATGCCACCAACAGTTAAGTTTTAGTTGACCAACCAGAGCAAGAACTTAGAATATTGTGCATGAATTTGTTAGAAGTCGCTTGTCATGTACTCAGCTGGATTCAAAATAAGTTTTGCCGCTGGGTGCAGTCGTTTTGTTCCCGTTAAATTCAAAATTAATATTTTTGTCCGCGCTGATTTGAAATTTTAGTACTGTAGTCGCTGGTTCAAAATTATTTTAGTCGCTCGATTCAGACTGTTCAGAGTTATTTTGTCCGCGCCGTATTCAAAGTTATCTTTTGTCGCTGGACTATAGTTGTTTTGTCGCAGGGTTGGAAATTATTATTATTATTTTTATTATTATTATTTTTTTTTTTGCCGTTAGGGGTTTGCTTTATTGGCAAGACTTGAAATTATTTTTGTTACTCGCTGGTCGCGTAGCCTGCGTCGCAGGCTACTTGTCGCGCCGTTCAAGTCAACGAAATATGTACAAAAGCTGTCAATCAAAATTAACTGTTTCCGCGATAAACATTCGCGCTGCTCGAACATGATTGGTCCAAACGCGAACCAACTAACTCGTACGTGTTGTGATTGGTTAAAAAGTTTCAGGTTGATATCTTACTTAACTAAATAAACATGTTAAATTGATGTGAGCGAGGAAAAAAAATATGTATGTTTGGCAAATTTTGTGAAGTGACACTTGCCTCAGCTCCAAGGTAAACATAACTTGTGTTTTCCTTCAGCTCGTGTTCGTGTCCTTCATGAGTAGAATTATTCAATTCACATTTGTGTTTTCCATTTCCATCTCTTTCTTTTTGTAGATTATAACTGACACAGTCGGCTTCCAAATAGCACAGCAACTCACAATAGTCCCCATCCATGACGTCAGCGGTTTTAATCACGTGGTTTTCCAGGCGTTTGTCATTGAATTCCTTGGCGGATCTGAACTCCAATTGACGGCATTGGTCTGAGTCAGAGTGATCTTTGAGAATTGAAATGTGTTAGTTTTATTTATATATCGTAACTATTATTAATTATTAAATAAAAATGTGTGAAATATTATAAAATAGCTGAGATTCTCGCGCGTATTTTTTTTTTCACAGAAAAAGCTGTCTTTATCAGAGTTTAGAAAATAGCTGCCATATGTACTGCATAGAGTCTAGCCGTGCATTATTTATAAAGCACGGCTAAAAACTATAAAGCACGCATGTCCCGGATGTTCACCACGCTTAGACTAATCAAGTTTATTTTCAAAGCTGAACCTGTAGCTTTTCTTGACAAAATTACACGGCTAATTAAGTTGAATATATTGCGAGTTTGACCAGTAATGCTTTACCTGTATTAAAAACGAAGTGAAACAGTATCATCGAAGGCGACGGATCATGCAGAAAGAAAATAATTTCGCTCTCGGAGAGTGGCACGGTCTTGAACCGGCCGGCGGCATTTTATCAACAACAGCGATCAAAGTGATTTCGCAAAACAACTTGGACCTGAGAAAACGTTTAGAGGTAAGAAAAAAATATTATCTTATTCATAAAAGACGCCACAACACTATCGTTTTACATAAAAGCGAAATAGCAGCACATTTGTTTTGTTTTTGAATAGAATGTATTTCGTGAGTTTCTCATACATTTGCTATAAATATTCAAATCGCCGCCATGAACATCAACATTGAATATTCGCATACAGAGCCTGGACTGCCAGTGGTTGCGCCATTCGAAAAATATGGCAAATGTCAAGCCTTAGTTTACTAAGGAGAAAATCCTTCATCTATGAGTAGGATCAAAATTCAGATAGTTTTCTCGCCATATGTAATAACTCTTCATACTTCGCCTTTATATAATGAAGTATAAAAATAAGCTTGAGTTATTCTTCGAGCAGTTTTCCGGCTTTTCTTACTGGCCGTGCAGCGAAGTTTCTCTACAACAAAACGGTCCTCAACCGATGAAAAAACATGCCATGCCGGAAAAAATTCGAGGTGATTTTTATAAACTGTGTTATGCCCTGTTGATAATTATGAGCCGAGTTTCACCCAGTTAATAAGAACACTGAGATATAAAAACTAATATTTATATGATAGTTTATACGCCCAAATTTTAAAATAAATTCCGTACATACTCAGAGTTATTATTCCCGTATTTATCTTGATGTATAATACGTTAAATCCGGACAATCAAATAAATAATAAAATAACAGAATGTAGCTATGCGATGAGCGTTTTCGAACATTCTCATTTATCATACCCTGAAGCCAACAATAAAATACTATTTCCCCTATTTTGTTATCTAAAAAATTGGTGTACTGAACTAACCTTGTGAGCAGACAGCCTTGGGTATCACTGAGCACAGCTCCAATAAAACGAGCCAAATGAAAACGGAAAACATTGAAGTTGAAAATATTGTCGCGAGAGTTGTACTGATGGAGTAAATTCCAATGAGAAATTCTTCTTTGCTTTCGACTCGTAGCCTGCGAGTAGCAGGCGCTGAGGTAATATAGAGCTCGATATGCTCAACTTAACACATTTGAAGCTCGTATCACATTTGTCCTGCTTAGCCAATAGTGGTTAATCTGTCACCAGTTCTCCATTAACTATTTATGAAACAAAGAGCTCCCTCATTCTTTCTGTTTAATTTCTTTCATTCACATTAACAGTAATAATGGTTTTCATTGGTTAATTATTCTGTTAACGGCACGACATGTTTGTCTGAATGCAGCTGGTAATATTTGCAAACTGCAACTCAAATTATAATTAAAAGAAAAATATATATATTTTTAGAGATACTTCATTCAAAAAAGTTAATATGCCGGTTATTTTTGTCAAACATTCTGCGTGATGTTTCTCCGTTTAGTATTAAGGTACAATGTATTTTCCGTTTTATGTTTAGTAGTATTGACTAATATATATTCATTACATTGGTGCTGAGTCAATTCACGCCTTCCTGTGTGTTGACAATGATATTAATTATTAATTACAATTATGTAAGCTGTTGATTTTACAGCGGCCTGGCCTCATTTGTGACTCATCGCTCAGTGGATTTATCTATAGTAAAGCAGAGGGAACCAGAGTCCAAAAGTGTATACCTGTAAATATTATACCAAAAATGTTGATATAACCGTTTTTTCTAAGTCATCATTATTCCTTTTTAGAAAATAACGAAATACTGCGGTGCGTTCGCTGAGTCTGAATCTACACTCGAAATTTAAAGCTTGTAAATCAATCACTTTTTCGTGTTCTCCCAACACCTCGCAAGTTCCGTCCCGCCATGAAAACTCCCAACAACAGCCACCTCTCTACAATACCCTGTTCCAGGCGTTCGGATAGCGGGGTAGCGACGAAAAGATACGCGCGAATCGCTAAGATCGGCGACTGATAAACTGGCGGGGGGATTGGGGAGAGGCCGAGAGGGCGCGAACAATCGATATTCCAGCTGATTTTTCAAGATTAATACGCGAACCTTTCGAATTCAATTAAGGTCAGATTGCAGTTCGAGGACTTTTCTTTCGAGATCAGGGAGCTCTTTTAGGAAATCGAATCGAATAAATGTTTTTTTTATGGCAAAATTCGAGAGGAGGTACGGAATTTGTCGGTCCAAAACTGGTCGAAGTTGCCTTGCCTTGTTAAATATATCAGTATTCAAGAAGCGAGTCAACAACGTTGAAGTCCCAAAACTGCTCTCACACGCTTCAAATCGCCGTAAAAAAAACGCATAAAAGCTAAGATAAACAAATTCCAAGTATTTTGACTTTATTTATTAATTATAGACAGCTCTAAATACTCTTAGTATACCTTAAAGTAAACAATTAAATTTAAAGTTCTTGTTTTCACTCATTTTGACATTTGCTTCTACCATGCGGTTCAAATATACTGTACAACATTTATGTTACATTGTGACGATGGCATTTATTTATTTGTTTATCTCGACAACGTAAGTTGTTGTGAAATTACAAAGACGACGTTACAGTCACGATCTTTTAAGATTTAACTTGTATAATAACTTTTATTATATCATATCAATCTGTCTGAATGGTTCCGTTCTACCTGGGTGGGGAGGGGGGGGGGGGGGGGGTGAAAGTGAAAGTGCCCGTGCTGATTTCAAACTATTGTTACAGGCTTAAATATTATCTGGAAACATTTTGTTGCTTAAATTGTTTGATCATGTGACTTGATGTTTCCATGGAAACCAAGCTTTGACATGCTGTTTAACTTTACCCAAACTTGGTATTTTTCAGCTTAATTGTCAGTTTTTATGAGATTTCCGCTTTTTACGATGAAATACTGTACTCCCAAAATCTTTAAAGTTGTAGCGTCCTGATATTTTTGTGATGTTTTTCAAATCAAATTTGGAGATTTTTTGACATTTCTGAACAATTTAGAAATCCAAGATGAAGGATCCAAGATGGCGGATTTTTTAAATGTATGACGTCATCATGGTGTGAAATGACGTCTTAATTGACACGTGGCTGTCGTTAAAATATACATTTTTGGATGCTTACACACCATATAAGTTTCATTTTCGAGATACCTAGGGGGAGCACTTTCTGCCCCCACCCCAATCCCAACCCACCCCAGGCTCATAAAAAAAGGCCAAGGCAGAATAGGGTTTAATAATACAATTGTATTTGTATTGTATTGTATGGTAATGGCGGCCACAAGAGTTATCTAACAACGCCAAGATACATAGGTGAACATTAAAAGCTTATAATTATACTTAAAATAAGTATAGGAAATCGTATGAACGCGAGTGCAATTCGTGATTTATGGGCACGAGTGATGTTTTGAAAACTTTCAAACATCACGAGTGACCATAAATCACTAATTGCACGAGCAGTTCATACGATTTTTTGTTCATAATATTCTCAACAAAAATAAGATAAATAATACCTGAAGTCGCTTACGTTAGGCTCTCTTGGATTCGTGCGAACAGCAATAAACGCCGTGAGTTACAAGTAAAACAAATAAGAGAACGGGCATGATAAGTATGAAATGTACAATGCGCTATCGTTGCATTACAGTGTGAAGTCATTATACATGCACCCTGATGCGCAGTCAAGTACATGTTACAAGAAGCGTACCTCGTCCAGTTCAGTTGTCGGCGCGGGCGGTGCTCGAGTTCCGAGTAGGATTATACTGCTGTTCGCCCCATTGTCGGGATAGAGGTATGTGAGATTTAGTAATAATTTATCGGTTGGCATCGTTTTCATCGTCTGCAGGGTTTTGTCGATTGTTTGTCGCCTCAAAATAGTTTGTAATTTCATGGACGATCTAAATCTGTTGTTTATAAAATACACAATGACTTTGATACATTCATTTTAAGTTCACGTTACAGTGTAGTATAGGCGAGTTGGTCATTATATGCCTTTATTTCAGTTTTGTACGTGTTGAACCGTCATTAAAGGTTGTTTTATTATTCGTTGACATGGTATTTGATGGCTCCGTTACTCAGACTCTACCGGAAATCCTGATCCTCGATACATGCGATGTGACTTAGAAATATTAAATAAGCTCCCTTCTATTAACCACCCACCACCCGCCACCCTCCCACCCCCTCCCACCCCATCCTCCTCTCCCTCCGGAGGCTTTATAGAGGATATGTTTTGATCAATGTTTTTTGTTTATTTTTATCAATTTCTTCTCACTGTATCAATATGTATCCCATGGCTTTGATGTGTTTATCTCCATTATCTCCGTCGTGCGAAGCCTCGTTTCCACACGTGTTGGAGTCGTCATGGTACCCTCCTGTACCAAACCCGATTCTGGAGTCAGGGCTGCTGCAATCGTCTTGGTTGTTACCAAGGAAACCGATTCTTGCTTTAGAACTATCCTCCCTGTCACCAACAGCATTGAACCCTTCCTTGTTACAGTTACGCTGTAAAGAGGCCTGCGAATCAATCAGCGTCTTCCATGTGTCACGACCCAGTGAGATGGCGCGGTAGTTCCCGTCAGCGATCAGTGAGTACAGAGAGTTGGCCTGCTTTTTGATGACAATGAACTCGATCTGTTCATCGATCTTCATTCCGAGACAGATCTTGGAGAAGGGCATGTTCCAGTAGCTCGGTAACTTGGTCTCTTGTGAATCAAACCCAGTCACCCCTCCAGGAAGGTTATATTCATTTTTATCGCTCCAGTACTCCGATTCATAATGAAATGTGTTCTGAGATATGAATATAAATTAAAATATAGTATTTATTCATTCGTCATTTCTCTAAAACACAGAAGATTAAAACAAAAAAAATTACGGATATATTTTAAAATTAATATTGCCCCATATCTCGGTTTTGAAAACAAACCTTCTTCGGGGGCTATAAGAACAAAATGAGTAAATACGTTACAGGATTGTTAACACAGAAGCTTAAACATATGAAATGATGATTATGATGATGATCCATAGGTCAATAGCTAAATGGGATATGTCATTAGTGCAGCTCGTCGCGTCTATTTATTCCTCGCGGCTGACGAGCTGCACTAATGACATTTCCCGTTTAGCTATTGACCTATCGTTATCATTTATTTCATATTTTTAAACTTTTGTGTAAACGGTCCTGCAACGTATTTTCTCATAAATTAATTAATTAATTGGTTTCAATATCATTAATAAGGCACTATTGACCGAGAGAGATCAAAATTAAACGCAATGAGTTTATGCCGATTTCAGCCGTAGACAAGGTGAAGAAAAATCAATTTGTGTAATAGCAACAATTTAGTAACCAGTGAATTTTTCATTCTCGTAGGGAGATGGCTCTTTCTGTAGATTTTTTAGTTCAAATGAATGGAGAAAGAAAATAAACCTTTGTGCCGTCGATCTTCATGACTGGCGTCCATCCACCTCCTCCACAATCTCCAAGTTCAGTCATGTGACAAAATACGGAGATTTTCGAAGTCCCTATGCTCAATATGTAGGCTTTGTTTTCTTTAGGCCTGAAGTGTATCAATGGACATGAGAGCAAGTTATAATTAGCACAGTGCAGGTAATGGTAATGGTAATGGTAATGGTAATGGTATTGATATAGCGCATTTTCTATTTAGTATATCCAAATGCGCTTTATATAATTCAACTCAGGGGTGAGATCGGACGTCAGCTTGTAAAGGCGCCTATGGCAGCCGCTATTAGTCCATTCATGATCTCACCCCACCCACCCACCCAACCCACGAATACACGTGAATAGGGCAGACCACAACACCGGCGACTATGTCCCCTACTCTTTTCGAACAGTGATGTGGGTTATTTAACGTCCCCTACTAATTTGTTATGAAGAGATGTATGAGACAACAACATCAACAACAACCAAATGAAATAAAGTGAGAAGTGTGATATATGAGTGAAATCATACCTACAGCATGCAACTAATATTATAAAATAATAAAGCCACGATATAGAATACATTCGCTTTCAGTGGTTTAACATATCCCTCATGTACCATAATAGCTCTATTAATTTTAAGACCCCTGCAGACCCCTGCAGAGCCCTGAAGAGCTCTCTTGTATTACTGTCAGAAAACGCAGAGGCGGATCCAGGAATTTTTGATAGGGCGGTCCGACCAGGGTTTTCCCAAAAATTTGATGTAGAGGAAGAATTTTTGGACGTATATGGCAGTAGTGTTCGGGGAAAGGCATGGAAAGGTGGTCGCCCCCTGCCATTGGGAGGAGGCCAGTTTGGGGGGACTCCCCCAGAAAAAAATTGAGATTTCAGGCTTTGAAAAGTGCATTTTGGTGGATCCTAGATATGGTTTTGTTATGGATAATGGTGAAAGCACTTTAATTTATTATTCCTTTTTGTTTTTACATTCATTGCGCTGTTATCCGTGATCATCAGTGATCAATTAAATTAACTCAATTACACTTTACGGTGACCAAATGAAACTCATAAATAAAACAAAACTTTGAGTTTCATTTCTTTGGTGATAAATACTGCAATTCAAAAGATCAGTGCAAAGTGCAACGCAAGTTTCATTTTTAAACAATTAACCAATTAACAGCCATGCATGTGAGATCCTTCAGTGGTAGGAATTTCAGTTTCAAACCATTTAATTAGGTCTGATAGGGGGGGGGGGGGGGGGGGTGGGGGTCCCGTTACGTTTCTGTGAAAAGCATTGTTGAAAACACAGTCACTACTAAAATAGACGATTGTCATTTGTTTACTGAAACATCATTACTTCATTTCCATTGTGACTTATGCATCTTTCACTTACACATTCCTGTCATAACTTTCCTTGCACGAAGCTGCAAAAAGAGAATATATAGATGTTATTGAACTAGTGTGAGGTCCGTATTGGGAAAATATTGGTCGAGTTCTTTTTTTGCAAGTTTATGGACCGAGCCGAAGGCGAAGTCCATGAACTTGCAAAAAAAGAACTCGACCAATATTTCCCAATACGGACCGAACAAGCTAGTTCAATAACGTTTTTATTATAATGTTTTTTTTTTTAACTTTGCTGATAAATTAATGCAATCATTCTTGGCTAACGCGCGCGCGCCAAAGCTAAGCATATTCTTGCATTTTTCAGGCCACTTTGAAAAAGGTTTAACCGAAATTGCCCGCCAGACACGAGGAAAAAAGGTTTCTACTTAATAGAAAACAGCTTTCTTTTGGTCAATGTTAGTTATAAAAGGAATTCGGTGAAATGAGTTTGTGAGCGGTCCATCTTAGCGGTCCGTATTGCAAACTTCGGACCGCTCAGAGAACCAATCAGAATGCTCCTTTTCATCGTGGACCAGTTTGCCATATAATAAAAGGCACCATCAACTCACTTCAAACAAATATTTTTAAGAATTAAGAGATGATATGAGAAAAGTAAAACTTATTACTCGTTTCTTAAAAAAAAACTGCAGGCTTAAAAGCGAAACCACTGTACAAGGGAAACAAGTAGGGGAAGCTATAAAAATAAAATTTCACAGTTAGCAAAGGAGATTTTACTTTCTTTACACTTCCGTAAGTTGCTGCATCAATATAATGAATGAACAAATGAGAAATAAATGAAATCGACCATTTATCTCTCTGTCACAAATAATTATTTCATATGCACGCGCCAGGAGCATATCACCCTGGAACCTTATTGGCCCTATTAGACTTGCCACAAGTCGACTTCTTTAAGCGACGAACGCGAAAGCGAGCGACGAAGTCGCGAGACGAGCGGCGGAAAAACGGACTTTGAGAAAGTCTATGGCCCTATATACACAACGTATATAGTAGTTACACCTTGAGCTATTTTTAGAATTACTTTTGCCGCGAAAACCAGCCGTTGCGAGCACGAGGACAAACCAAGAATGGACGAGAGGAACGTGGAATAAAACTAGAACGGCGGAATGTCGTTACTACGAATTATCACTATTGTCCGCGGATGTACACGGAAATCTTTTCGCGGGAGAATGATTCTAAAAATAGCCCAAAGTGTAACTACGCTGTTTTCATTAATCAGTATAGATAGAGGCTCCGGGGTGATATGCTCCTGGCACGCGCTGATTACCCGCGAAATTATGCGCAGTAAGAATGCGCAGTGATATAAAGGGATTGATTTGAGATCCCTCGAGAGAGCTTGCCCTGTACTATGGAGGTCACAGGTTCAAAGTTAGCTTTCTCCGTCTCGGCTACATTCAGTGTAAAATAGCCAACTGGTCAGCTTCCTACCCGGGGGGTACTCAGAAACGTTTTATACGGAGAGGCTCCGCCAGAGGTCCAACCCCTTACCTTTTTATATACCATTTTTGACAGAAAAGGTACCCCTTTCATATACCTTCCATGGAAAATGGTACCCCTTTCATATACCTTCCATAGAAATGTTTTAAATGGTACCCCTTTCTCATACCTACAGTAGAAACACTGCATCCCTTGTCTATACCCTTGGAATGAAAGCTAATGAACTTAATCAACAATATATATCCCCAGAAGGAAATGGAAGGAAGCTGTCTGACGATGGCTAAGAACTTCAAACCTGCAGTCCACCTCATACCTAAATGATTCTATTCTATACTCCAACTCGTAAAATCCTTACCATATTCTATACTCCAACTCGTGAAATCCCTATACTTGTATATACCTCCAGTCTGAAAATGTACCCCTTTCGAGCGGATCCTCCCCGAATAGTCCATTATAGGGAGTACCCCCCCCCCCCCCCCTCCCCCTCCGGGCTTCCTGCCAACAGTACTAACAGTGGAATTCTTAGCCATGCCTGTATGTTTATTTGAAATACCATAAATTCCGAAAAATATCACCCTTACAGGTATTGCAGTTCTTTCCATCTCCAGCATATCCAGGTTTACATGTACAGTTGAATGATCCCTTGGTATTGTTACACAACGCAGCAGCACTGCAGTTGTGTGTTCCTGCAGTACACTCGTCAATATCTGAAAGTAAATTCCACTATTTTTAAGTTATCAATAATTTGGCCGAGAAGACCAAACCAAAGATCCCTTGTAATCCCTTTTATCCATGGTATCCATATCCAACAGGTATCCAACAGGTATGGTTGAATGCTCCCTTGGTATTGTTGCAAACAGCATTAAGGTATAAACTGCAATTGTGTGTTCACAAAACTCGTCAATATCTGAAAATAACTTGTAAAAGTAGTTATTAACGATAAGACCAATATATATCAACCGATTATTCTGTAATCATCAATAATGTTATTTCAAGAACATCGAAATAATCTACCATTGCAATCTCGTCCATCTCCAGCATATCCAGGTTTACAAGTACAGTTGAATGATCCCTTGGTATTGTTGCACTCAGCATTAGCACTACAGTCGTGTTTTCCTGCAGCACACTCATCAACATCTGGAAAATTATGTATCAGGCAATGTATTTATTTGTGAATGTACATCATTTTTATTTTGAAATTTTGTATCACCTAGAATACAGACTAATATCTCGTAAGTGGATACGCTCACGACCAGAACAAAGTATCCGTTTCAAGAAGAAGTGTCCGCTTATGCATATGGAGGGAGACATTGGGGTTTGCGGTATTGCGGTTATTCTGAGCCATTTTTCTTACAGTTTTACAGTATTCAGTTCGATCGAAAACTGCGGTATTGCTTGGAATTTTTTATTTTTTCATGACGTCAGAAAACCACCAAAACTGAAAAAGAGGAAACTTCAAATTTGAAAAAAATATGCCTGCTAGTTGCCATGGAAGCATCAAACTCCTTATTTCTCTGTAAAACATTTCCCAGACAAATTTCATTTTGGCATTTTTTTGCTTCTATATT
The DNA here is from genome assembly GCA_029204205.1 of Desmophyllum pertusum. Lineage (NCBI taxonomy): Eukaryota > Metazoa > Cnidaria > Anthozoa > Scleractinia > Caryophylliidae > Desmophyllum > Desmophyllum pertusum. The sequence goes on from MU827303.1 coordinate 4,530,677, forward strand.
AAACACGTTTCAAACGATTAAAGTCCGTAGCGATAGCCGGATTTCCTCCCGGTGTAGATAGACTGCAAAACAGTCGTATTTTTCGCGTTACGATTCATTACGCGCGCGGTCTTCGAATGAAAGGTCTGGAGCGAGTGTGAAAACGGAGAGTAGGACTGGGGAGAGACGCTGAAATTATTTTTCTCGCCTCACCCGCCCTGCGGGCGCGCGAGGCTTGCGCGCTTCGCGCGCGAGGATCACGCTTACGCGGAAAAATAACGACTGTTTTGCAGTCTACGGTGTAGATAATACTAAGACTTTACCTTTTTTACAAGTCGGACCCTTGAACCCATCAGTGCACAAACAGCGATATCGTTTGTCAGTAAAACCGGTTTGACAAGTGGCGTTGTTCTTGCAAGGGTTAATGACACAAGCGCTCTGAAACACAAGAAAGAAAGAAAATCACAACAATGACAATGTAAGAGTCAGTGTTAGTTTTAGTTGACCAACCAGAGCAAGAACTTAGAATCATATTGTGCATGAGTTTGTTAGAAGTCGCTTGTTATGTACTCAGCTGGATTCAAAATAAGTTTTGCCGCTGGGTGCAGTTGTTTTGTTCACGTTAAGTTCAAAATTAATATTTTTGTCCGCGCTATTTTTGTCAAACGCGTGTTGTGATTGGTTGAAAAGTTTCAGGTTGATATCTTACTTAACCCTATTCTGCCTGGGGGGGGGGGGGGGGGGGCAGAAAGTGCCCGCGCTGACTTCAAATTTATCGTACTTAAAGACCATTCAAGCAATCATAGCCAAACTTTATGACTTTTCCTAAAAATTATCTGGGAACATTTTGGTGTGCCAATTTTTTGATCATGTGACTTGATGTTTCCATGGCAACCAAGTTTTGTTAGGCCGCTTTAGCCAAATTTGGTATTTTCAGTTTAAATGTCCGTTTTCATGAGATTTTCGCTTTTTACGAAGAGTTTCTTCCAAAATCTTTGCAATTTTTGCATCCTTATATTGTTTTCGATGTTTTCAAATCAATTTGGTGATTTTCTGACATTTCTGAACAATTGAAAAATCCAAGATGGCGGATCCAAGATGGCGGACAGGTTTAAAGTATGACGTTATTTCGGCGTGATATGTTATCATAATTGATTCGTAATTGCCACTAAAATAAACATGTTTGAATGCTTTATTCACCACATAAGTTTCATTTTTATAGCACAAATACTTTTCGAGATACAGATCGTTTTACCCAAATTTGTTGATTTTTTAGCTTAATTTTCAGTTTTCATAAATGTTTTGCTTTTTACGATGAAATCCTTCCAAAATCTTTTCCGTTTTAGCATCTTTATATTTTTCTTGATTTTTTCAAAGCAAATTTGGAGATTTTCTGACATTTCTGAACAATTTAGAAATCCAAGATTTAGGATACAAGATGGCGGATTTTTTAACGTATGACGTCATTATGGCGTGTATGACGTCATAATTGACACGTGACTGCCACTAAAATAAAGATTTTCGGATGCTTTACACAACATGTAAGTTTCATTTCCATAGCGTCAATACTTTTCGAGATACATAGGGGGGGGGGGGGCACTATCTGCCCCCCCCCCCCCCCCCCCCAGGCTCAGCAACGAAAAAAAAGCCCAGGCAGAATAGGGTTAACTGAATAAATATGTTAAGCAGATGTGAGCGAGGAAAAAAATATGTATCTTTGGCAAATTTTGCGAAGTAACACTTGCCTCAGCTCCTCGGTAAACATAACTTGTGTTTTCCTTCAGCTCGTGATCGTGTCCTTCATGAGTAGAATTATTCAATTCACAGTTGAGTTTACCATTTCTATCCCTTTCTTTTTTAAGATTATAACTGACACAGTCGGCTTCCATATAGCACAGCGTCTCACATAAGTCCCCATTTATGACATCAGCGTTTTTAATCACGTGGTTTTCCAGGCGTTTGTCATTGAATGCCTTGGCGGATCTGAACTCCAATCGACGGCATTGGTCCGAGGCAGAGTGATCTTTGAGAATTGAATGTTTTTAGTTTTATTTATATATAGTAACTATTATTATTATTTATCAAATAAACAAGATACTACGCGCGCTCTGATTTGCTCAAAACCATTTACCACATATATAACTCAATAGAAACATAGAACATTTCCTCGTGCTTTTATTTCGTAAAAAACATAGAAAACGTTTTCTCTGTTTTTTTTGTTTTTTTTTCATAGAGTTATGGTAACACTCGTGAAAGTTTGGGAGAACTCGAAATTGCTGTGGAGATACTCGCCTGGGGCTCGTTTCTCGTTCTCCCAAACTTAACTTGTGTTACGATAACTCGGCCAAATAATTGTATTTGTCGACAGTTCTATTCACTAAACATATATGAAACAAGAGCCAGCTTAATAAAAGTAACAGGACAACCCTTCTCCAAAGGGTGGCCGGGTAAATTAAACAAACTACTGCAAAGTGTTCACGATCGAGCAAGGCCTCGGGTGCTAGGACAAGAGCCAAAATTATTGTAGTACTGTTGCGTTTATAGCAAGGCAATGTCTACGAGTTGTAGCATAACTTAAATGGGCATGATGTATTTAATAATAACCGAAATATTAATTATACTTTTTTGGAAGAAAAAGTCGTTAAAATGACGTTTTTGCCCAACATTCTAATTATTGCCGGAGGTCAAGAAATATTGCCAACTGCATACAAACAGAAATGTCAAGGTATAACCGTACAGAATTTCAAAACCATCAAAAATATTGACACATGCAATTATAAATGCACAACAATTCAACTCAAAGCGACAGATTGTTTTTGCAATTTACCCTACATCCATTTCTACAGCTTGAGTAGCCAAGTTTTACTCGATGTTTCACAATCGTTCGTGTACCGTCCAAGTTATGACTCGGTGCATCGTATGAATCAGCTAAAGGTATAGTTACTTCGTTTTTTCCATGTCTTACTGTCCGTACAGGGAAGTTTCTCCACGACAAAACGATGATTTATTATACGACATAACATTTTAGAGTGCGAATACGCACCAAAACGAGTGCAAATATGAGACCGTATTACAAGGGCCTGGCAAAACTAGGAAACATTGTTGCGGAAACATTGCTGCGGACGCAAATGTTTCCCAGTATAGCCACGCAGGAAACATTGTTTCAGCAGCAAATTTTGCGTCTCGGAAGCAGGAAAATGTTTTTGAATCAAGCCACCCAGAAAACATTACAGGAAACAATGTTTCTGCAACAATGTTTCCCAGTTTAGCCACCAAAGCAACGAAACATTTCTCGTGCTTTCCGCTAGTTTAGCCACCCAGAAAACATTACAAGAAACAATGTTTCTGTAAACATGTTTCCTAGTTTAGCCAAGGCTCTAAGTCCCCCTGACCGCGCGCTACTATACGGAAAACACAGCCTATATTTTAGAAAATAATTATGTCGTATACTAAACAATTTATCAGCGGCATTTTTACTCGTCAATGTTTATTTTATCGCCTACAGGCTCGAAAAATAAAAACTGACTCGTAGAAATACCCGGCCAGTCATATTACACAACTTCCGCTGAATAACCTCTTTTTATAATTAAGAATTCAAGAACAACGTAGCTATTAAATTGCGAAATAAACTTTTGCAAACTATGGCCACTTTTCTCTTATCCTCGTTAATACTCATGGTAACGCCAGTATTGAAATCATTGTTTATCGTTTGTTTTTATATTGAGTGATGATTTACACTGAACTAACCTTGTAAACAAACAGCCTTGGGTATCCCATAACGCACCTCTAATAAAAATAAGCAGATTAAAATGGAAAACATAGCAAGAATCAGAAATCTTGTCGCGAGAGTTGTACCATGGATGGATTAAATTCGTTTCCATATATAGCAGTAATATTTTTCGTGTTTGTCTTGGCCAAAGAAGTTTAGTAGTCGAAAGTTCTATCCATTAAACATTTATGAAACAAGACTTCCCTTCTTTACGATTGAACTTCCCGTTCACATTGTCAATTATACATGATACATTAGCAGGTTAATTTTGAAATTATGTTATACCTTGGCTTTTCTGTATGTATAAAGTTGGCAATATTTCCTAGTCTAACCTCCGGCAATAATTAGAATTTTGAGACAAAAATATCATTTTAGCGACTTTCTTTTTCCTTCCGGAAAGGTATAGTATTCTTGTCCTGTTACCATTTCGCCTTGCGTAATATTGCTCTACAACAATGTAAGGCAAAGCAGTGTATCGGTGAAATATTATATTTACAATGAAGTCGGGCTTCCTATTCATTAACTCAGAATCAACGACTTCCATGTGTAAATATTTTATCAATATGTTGCAATGCGGTCTAGAAACAAAACTTAATTTAGCTTTACTTGTATTGGTCTTCAGTTTGCCCTAATCTTTATTCGTGGCTACTGAGAAGCTCGGGACAGTCTCAGAGACTGTTTTGCTAAATAAAAAAACAGCAGTGCAATAACTTTGGCTCTTCTCCGTTGTCTGGTACACAGTAGAACCCCGCTAACTCGAACTCGGTTAACTCGAACTCCCCGCTATCTCGACTCAAACCCATTCCCCTTGCCCTTGTTTTCAGTCATTTATTTACTCACTTGGGAGTTCGAGTTGGCGGGGTTCTACTGTAGTTTGTTTAATTCACCCACCCTTTGGAGTAGGTCATGTTTTCTTTTAATTATTGAAAAGCTGTCCGGAAAAATCGTTGGAAAATAGTCGAAAATCGTTCGCGATTTTTTTATTTTCAAGAAAGAAAATATACTTACAGAATGAACTATTTTGTATGCATATTTTCGCCAAACCGCTTACGTCATTAGGAGGAAGTCGATCGCGGCTGTCGGTAAATATCAAACAATCGACGGCAGAAGTAAAAAACAACATTAGGTGGAAAGGAAAAGTAATATATATTGTTTTCGCCTGAAATGCTTTAAATTTCTGGTCGCCGAAATGGCCGTCACAACGCAAAACCTGAAAATTGAGTATTTGAATTTTATTCGAGTCTGCGTGCAAAGAGGAACCAAATTATTTCAATGCTTCCGGTGCAAAAGTGTTTTGACAGACGAAATATTAATCATTCAAAAGCAGGTTGCGCCATTCGAAAATATGACAAATGTTAAGAAGCCTTAGTTTACTGAGGAGAAAATCCTTCATCTATAAGTAGGATCAAAATTCAGATAGTTTTCTCGCCATATGCAATAACCGTCCAAAATCTTCATTCTTAGCCTTTATATAATGAAGTATCAAAATAAGCTTGAGTTATTCTTCGAGCAGTTTTCCTTTTCTAACTGAAGTTTCTCTACAACAAAACGGTCATCAACCGATGAAGAACCATGCCATGCCGGAAGTGATTTCGAGGTGATTTTTATAAACTGTGTTATGCCCTGTTGATAATTATGAGTTCCACCCAGTTAATAAGAACAGATATAAAAACGGATATTTATATGATAGTTTATACGCCCAAATTTTAAAATAAATTCAGTACATACTCAGAATTATTATTCCTGTATTTATCTTGATGTATAATACGTTAAATCCGGACAATCAAAGAAATAATAAAAGAACAGAATGTAGCTATGCGATGAGCGTTTTCGAACATTCTCATTTATCATACCCTGAAACCAACAATAAAAGACTATTTTTTTTGCAAAGAGGAACCAAATTATTTCAATGCTTCCGGTGCAAAAGTGTTTTGACAGACGAAATATTAATCATTCAAAAGCAGGTTGCGCCATTCGAAAATATGACAAATGTTAAGAAGCCTTAGTTTACTGAGGAGAAAATCTTTCATCTATAAGTAGGATCAAAATTCAGATAGTTTTCTCGCCATATGCAATAACCGTCCAAAATCTTCATTCTTAGCCTTTATATAATGAAGTATCAAAATAAGCTTGAGTTATTCTTCGAACAACAAAACGGTCATCAACCGATGAAGAACCATGCCATACTCAGAATTATTATTCCTGTATTTATCTTGATGTATAATACGTTAAATCCGGACAATCAAAGAAATAATAAAAGAACAGAATGTAGCTATGCGATGAGCGTTTTCGAACATTCTCATTTATCATACCCTGAAACCAACAATAAAAGACTATTTTCCCTATTTTGTTATCTAACAAATTGGTGTACTGAACTAACCTTGTGAACAGACAGCGTTGGGTATCACTGAGCACAGCTCCAATAAAACGAGCCAAATGAAAACGGAAAACATTGAAGTTGAAAATATTGTCGCGAGAGTTGTGCTGATGGACTAAATTCCAATGAGAAGTTCTTCTTTTCTTCTTTGCTTTCCACTCGTGGCCTGCGTTGCAGGTGCTGGGGTAATATAAAGCTCGATATACGTGATGCTCAACTTAACACATTTGAAGCTCATATTACATCTGTCCTTTTTAGCCAATGATGGTTAATCTGTCACCAGTTCTCTATTAACTATTTATGAAACAAAGAGCTCCTTCATATTTGCGACTTAATTTCTTTGTTCGCATTAACATTTATAGTGGTTTTCACTGGTTAATTATTCTGTTAACGGCACGACATGTTTGTCTGAATGCAGCTGGTAATATTTGCAAACTTCAACTCGAATTATAATTAAGAGACAAAAATATAATTTTTAGAGATACTCCATTCAAAAAAGTTAATATGCCGGTTATTTTTGTCAAACATTCTGCGTGATGTTTCTCCGTTTAGTATTAAGGTACAATGTATTTTCCGTTTTATGTCTAGTAGCATTGACTAATATATATTCATTACATTGGTGCTGAGTCAATTTACGCCTTCCTGTGTGTTGACAATTATATTAATTATTAATTACAATTATGTAAGCTGTTGATTTTACAGCGGCCTGGCCTCACTGTGACTCATCGCTCATTGGATTTATCTATAGTAAAGCAGAGGGAACCAGAGTCCAAAAGTGTATACCTGTAAATATTATACCAAAAATGTTGATATAACCGCTATTTCTAAGTCATCATTATTCATTTTTAGAAAATAACGAAATACTGCGGTGCGTTCGCTGAGTTTGAATCTACACTCGGAATTTAAAGCTTGTAAATCAATCACTTTTTCGTGTTCTCCCAACACCTCGCAAGTTCCGTCCCGCCATGAAAACTCCCAACAACAGTCACCTCTCTACAATACCCTGTTCCAGGCGTTCGGATAGCGGGGTAGCGACGAAAAGATACGCGCGAATCGCTAAGATCGGCGACTGATAAACTGGCGGGGGGATTGGGGAGAGGCCGAGAGAGGATGATCTAAGATAACACATCCCCCATACATGGGCTACTTCCAATGATAACTTTTTTTCAATCTAATTTTAGCGCGTGGTCATACTGCGCGGCTATTTTAAGGAAGACACCTGATTGGTCAGTTCGGGATGACAAAACACACTGAGAAACGCGATCACATCTTTAAATTTCGATTTACGATTTCAGTAGATGGACGTCAACACGACGGCGAGAAAAATATTCGCAATGACATCTGATCCTCCGATCATTGGCCGCGCGACAATGGGGACGAGAACTAAAATAACTTTCACAGCATGGCGCGAAGTTTAAAATAGATTGAAAAAAACTATCATGGGGCATGGGGATGTGTTCTCTTAGATCATCCTCTCTTGATTAAGGTCATATTGCAGTACGAGGACTGTTCTTTCGAGATCAGGGAGCTCCTAGGAAATCGAATCGAATAATTTTTTTATGGCAAAATTCGAGAGAAGGTACGGAATTTGTCGGTCCAAAACTGCTCGAAGTTGCCTGCCTTGTTACAATATCAGTATTCAAGAAGCGAGCCAAAAACGTTGAAGTCCCAAAACTGCTCTCACACGCTTCAAATCGCCGTAAAAACGCATAAAAGCTAAGATAAACAACTTCCAAGTATTTTGACTTTATTTCTTAATTATAGACAGCTCTAAATACTTTCAGTATATCTTAAAGTAAACCTTTTTCATTCATTTTGACATTTGCTTCTACTATGCGGTTCAAATATACTGTACAACATTTATGTTACATCAGCATTTATTTATTTGTTTATCTCGACAACGTACTTGTTGTGAAATTACAAAGACGACGTTACAGTTACGATCTTTTAAGTTTAACTTGTATAAAAACTTTTATTATATCATATCAATTTGTTTGAATGGTTCCATTCTACCTGGGGGGGGGGGGGGGGGGGGGGGGGATGGGGGAGCTGAAAGTTCCCACGCTGATTTCAAACTATTGTTACAGGCTTAAAGAGCGTAAAAACAAATGTAGCCAAACTGTAATGGCGGCCACAAGAGTTATCTAACAACGCCAAGATACATAGGTGAACATTAAAAGCTTATAATTATACTTAAAATAAGATAAATAATACCTGACATCGCTTAAGTTAGGCTCTCTTGGATTCGTGCGAGCAGCAATAAACGACGTGAGTTGCGAGTCAAACAAATAAGAGAACGGGCATTATAAGTATGAAATGTACAATGTAAGCGCTACCGTTGCGTTACAGTGTAAAGTCATTATGCATGCGCAGTCAAGTGCATGTTTCAAGAAGCGTGCCTCGTCGGTGCTCGAGTTCCGAGTAGGATGATACTGTTATGTACATGTGTACGCCCCATTGTCGAGATAGAGGTATGTGAGATTTAGTAATAATTTATTGGTTGGCATCGTTTTCACTGATCGTCTTCAGGGTTTTGTCGATTATTTATCGCCTCAAAATAGTTTGTAATTTCATGGACGATCGAAATATGATGTTTATAACATGCACAATGACTTATATCCGTTGTAAAAATTCACGTTACAGTGTAGTATAGGAGAGTTGGTCATTTAATATATGCCTTTATTTCAGATTTTACGTGTTGAACCGTCATTAAAGGTTGTCTTATTACTCGTCGTCATGGCATTTCATGGCTCCGACTCAGACTCTACCGGGAAATCCGCATCCTTGCTACATGCGATGTGAATTAGAAATATTAAATAAGCTCCCTTCTATTCTTCATCTGAATCTAAACATCTCTCAAGGAACGTCTGCGAAAAAAATTTGCAATTTGCACAAAACGCGAATTTTTTATGAATATTTCAAATTTTCAAAATCCTATTTTTGTTTGGTATACTAGTCCCGCTGTTAAGAAGGCCGACGGGCTCACATGTTCCTTAATCTACGTCACATTTCCTTTGTCTGAAGTCACGTGTTCTTTAATCTACGCCACAGATCCTTTATGAACCGAGAAGGACCGAGAGGGGACTAAGGCAAATGGTGAACCAAAATTCATAAAAAATTTGCGTTTTGTGAAAAACACAATTTTTTTCGCAGATGTTTAGATTCAGATGAGAAAAAAGGTTATGGGCACTTTAAGCATACAATATATCGATAAAACCGATATCGTAAAATAATTCACAACAACCAGATGAAACTGTGAGAAGTGTGATATATGAGTGAAATCATACGTACATGCAACTTATTATAAAAATAATAAAGTCAAGATATAGAATACATTCGCCGTTTCAGTGGGTTAAAATATCCATAATGTACCATAATAGCTCTATTAATTTTAAGACCCCTGCAGAGCCCTGCAGAGCCCTGAAGAGCTCTCTTGTATTACTGTCTGTATTTCATAAACTAAAATAGACGATTGCCATTTGTTTACTGAAACATCATTACTTCATTTGCACTGTGACTTATGCATCTTTCACTTACACATTCCTGTCATGGATTTCCTTGCACGGAGCTACAAACAAGAGAATATAAGGAACCATTAACTCACTTCAAATAAATATTTTGAAGAATTAAGAGATGATACGAGAAAGGCGAAACGTATTACTCGTTTAGTTTAAAAAAAAAACTTCAGGCTTAAAAGCGAAAACATAGCTCAAAGAGTTCATGTTTCACTTACGATCGCTCGACTTCGAGCGATAAATTCACTATTGTGGAAAAGATAATTAGTTTGCTAAAAAAGATATGTGAAAGAAGAGTCTCTGTCGGAATTGTTTTCAAGGTAAAACCTTATCTGTTCCGTGACGGCCTTATCCACGCGGAATGAAAACAAATACCGGGAATTTGGAATTGCCGCCATTATGTTTGTATGGAAATGAGTGAGCAGGTTGGCGCACGCGCACTCATTTTGCCGCTGTGTCCGCGCGCTGATTACCCGCGAAATTGGGGGATTGATTTGAGATCCTTCGAGGCATACTCATCCCCAGAGTCCGCGATCCTTTTGGTCAGCACCAAGAAATCACGACCTCTGGCTGGTACCGATTTTCTGAGCTTGCGCAGAGTACTTGCTTTCTCTTGTCTTTTGCCTGTTCATTGTTTTAACAGCCAATCAAAAAAATTGTTATATTTGTCCTCGCCAGAGTCCGAGATTCTTGGTGCTGACCAAAAGGATCGCGGACTCTGGGGACGAGAATGCCTTCGATGGAGCTTAAGTCCTGTACTCTGGAGGTCACAGGTTCAAAGTTAGCCTTCCGACCGTCTTGCCACTGTCTGGACTTGTTCTCGGCTACATTCAGTGTAAAATAGCCAACTGGTCAGCTTCCTGCCAACTGGAATTCTTAGCCATGCCTGTATGTTTATTTTAAATACCATAAATTCCGAAAAATACACCCTTACAGGTACTGCAGTTCTTTCCATCTCCAAAGTATCCAGGTTTACATGTACAGTTGAATGATCCCTTGGTATTGTTGCAAACAGCATCAGCACTGCAGTCGTGTTTTCCTGCAGCACACTTATCAACATCTGGAAAATTATGTATCAGGCAATGTATTTATTTGTGACTGTACATCATTTTTATTTTGAAATTTTGTATCACCTAGAATACAGACTAATATCTCGTAAGTGGATACGCTCACGACCAGAAAAAAGTGTCCGTTTCAAGAAGAAGTGTCCGCTTATGGAGGGGGACATTGGGGTTTGCGGTATTGCGGTTCTGAGCCATTTTTCTTACAGTTTGACGGTATTCAGTTCGACCGAAAACTGCGGTATTGCTTGGAATTTTTTATTTTTTCATGACGTCAGAAAACCACTAAAACTGAAAAAGTGGAAATTTGAAATGTTTATATAGTGGCCATGGAAGCATCAAATTCCGTATTTTGCAAAATCTTTCCCAGATAAATTTCATTTTGGCATTTTTTGGCTTCTATAAAACAACGTTTCAAACGTTTAATGTCCGTATATGGGTAGATTTCCTCCCCGGTGTATATATACCTCTTACTAACCGAGTTCGAGGTCCGTACGGTAAGTTACGGACCGAGTTTTTTCCCCTTCGATTTATGGCCCAAGCGCGAAGCGCGCGGGCCATAAATCGAAGGGGAAAAAACGAGGATCCGTAACTTACAGTACGGAACGAGAAGACGAGGTTAGTAAGATATTTATTATATCTCTTCCTTTGGAAAAGGAAAACATTTCAAGTCAACCGCGAGGAAAGGGGTTTCATTTGACTGACACGCATCACAGGCAAAGGACGAGTCGATTGTTCGAGTTCGACGAGTTGTAAACACGATTTGAATCCAAACTTCAAACGTCTTCAAACAATTTCTACCTAGTTATTTTCTGTAAAAGCATGAAAATCGGTACAGTTCGAGTTTACTTTTAAACTACTTCTTGAAGTTCGTTAAACAGACAAGAACAATAAATTTGATTCACCGATTGAGAAGAAAGCACCGCAATCAACTTACAGCGTGTTCGTCAAACTGAGTGAAAATACGAGTGTTTCTTATAAATACTGGACGAGAGAACACTACAATTGTAACGAAACTACGGGACAAAAGTCTTCTCAGATACTGCCGTCCATTTTGTGGCGCTTTGTTGTGTAGTCCTGAGAAGTGTTCGCTGCAGAAGTCGCATAATAACTTGGTGAAAAATTTGCCGAGAAGCTTGTCAAAAACATCAACAGGTAAGACTTACGTTTTCCACGTTAAATGTTTCCATTCGTCTGCTCTTAACAGACCTTTTCAAACCTTTTCCATTCAGAATTTGTCTTCTTCAAAGTCAGTTTGCGGACTTTTCGGCAGAGATAAAACTGTCAAGTTCCTGAATCGAGTCAGTAGTAAGGTAATTGGGGCTGCTAGTGCAGTAGCAATTAGCCGGCATATATCCTTTTCATTTTTTATTTTTTTATTTTGCACCAGAACCCTCATCTAAAATTTTGGGGGAGGGTAAATATAAAAATTAAAAAAATAGCTAAATATAATAATTTTTTACCATAATTAGTGTTTAAAAAAAGTAACTTAATTTTATACATTTTTTACTACTAATTTACATCAAAACTTAAACAAACTTGAATATTTAGGTTATACCCAAATATCCCCATTTTTCTTCCTAGTAGCAAGTTTTGTAAAGACTATATTTGTCCTGCGTGGCAAGTCGAGCCCTATTTTCACGCAGTTTTCATATAGTAAAATCAAAATAATTAATTACATACCACCTATTATTCCCCTAGTGGTAAAAATAGTTGAATTTTCTAAAAATTAACAACGGAGCAACTCTGTTATTGTTAAATAATTGATTAGTTTCAAATGTGATGTATTTGAATATGAATGAAACAGGTGTTTTCAGTGTCACATGATTAGTAACAACCAATTACATCACACACATCAGCGTGAATTTCATGTATAAGTCATGTATGTGTACAGCTTCTGTACAGATTTGTGAAGAGCTTGTGAACTTATCGTGTTTCAATCTTAACTCTCAATAACGATGCCGCGAAGTATGAAGCAACTTGAAGCGAATTTGAAAGGGTGTACGGATGAGATAACCGCTAAAAAAGATGAAATGCTGTTACTAATTGGTAATAATCATAAGTTTACTTACAAGTTCAGTTTTGAAGAATTTTGGCGTCTTTTAACATCACAACCAGTAGAGGAACTGACAACACGGAAGACAGAATGTATGGTTTTGCAGCAAATTGCTAGGGCTGCTGAACAAGTATGTGAAAAAGAGTTGAATCGTCGTAAATGGCAATCAGAGTTCTATATGAAGTCTAATCTGCAAAAGCAACGGTTAACGAGATCAGTAATGAAGAGAAAAGAGGAAGATGAGGAGAACTTTAAAGACTTTAACAAGCTTCGAAAATGTGGTGATGAAAGTCAATCTAGTCTCGAGGGAGATGGTAATTAAGAGTCAATGGATTGAGACGTTAATTTTTGAAGAACTGATATCAACCAAAAAAAACTTTGAATACATCTATTATTAATAATTAAGTACAGCATCATTTAATAATAAAACACTAAATTTTTTTCTTTATATAATATATAGTATGAATTATAACGAAAGTTGTATTAGTTTGCATGAAAAACTTAAAGAGATGGATTTTTATGAATGTATATTTTGCAATCTCATTTTGAATAATTATAGCAGCTGTTTTCATAGTCATTGTTGTGAAAATAAAGATTCAATAAACAATAAAGGCATCATACTGTGTTGTAATTGCGGTTTGGTCTCCAGCTATGGCTATGTCAATGAATATATAGATTTTCACAAAAACAAATACTGGATTAAGCGAAAATCTGTCTACCAGCGAAAATATCACATAAAGAATTTTTTGTATGATAGATTTCATAAGCATCAGTATTATCCAACTGAAGATGAGATGCGGAGATATCTAAATATTTTTAAACAAGTCGAACTAACCTTTAAAGAGCTTTATCCTAACCTGAAAAGATTTATCAAACTAGATTACATTTTCTATCAAATCTTTTCACTAACAAACAAAAATGAAATATCCAGCAGGCTTTTTAAACTACCATCAAATAAGAAGACTATAAAATACTACAACGATATATGGAATAAGATTGTATTGAATAATAACAATCTCAAGGAGGCAAATTCTCAAAGGGATGATATACTTCAGCAATATGTAATAAGATTGTCACCGACCTGAAGGTTTCCCTTCAGAATGACTTGACACTTTGTGATCACCAGCTGTTAATTACTAACAGTAGGTTGCAATGAAAGAAAAAGGCGGGAAACACAGGAAACCCAAGGAATGGCTTGCTAAGAGAAAACTTTATTATATATACTATAATATTTATCAACAATCGGGCAGTTATCAGTAGTCATATTGTCAATGTTAGTCATAGTCAATGTAAGATTATCTCGGCTGAAATGACCAGTTCTCATACTGTTTTTTATTTCATTTAACAAGTGAGAGTAAGACTGGTAAGCATTTTGGCATGACTTAATATTCATATCTAGATTTTTATGTTTGGTATAACTTTGTATTAACAGAGCAACACTTGATATAGCAACTAAAGCAATTCCACTTGTTGCAATAGCACTCACTATACCACCGCTAGCAAATAAAACAGAAGTAGAATCAGCTATTATTTTCCATTTTCTAAATTTTTTATAAGCTTGTTTATAAACCCAACACTTTTTATGATATGTTTGATAATACGATTTCAGTTCTTGCACCTCTTGATCATTAAGTGATGATGAGATGTGATTGAAGTTAAATATGTTTTGTTTCTTGTTTGTAGGTGTCTTTAATATCATATATATTTATTTAGATTAAACTGTATATAAACCATTAGAAATTGCATTAAATAGAATTTTATGGTGTTCAATATTATCTATATCATAGAAATTATTTGAAATTGCTATTAATTTAGTTATATATTTCCATTGTGAAAAATCAATTCTATTGATTTGAGTGTAAGTTAAATCTTGTGTATTATTATTAATACTTGCACCATTAACATTTAATTTAAGTTTAAATATAGAGTTATTGTGATAATTATAAGTAAGCCATAAAATATTATGTTTATTTTGATAATTTGAACTAATTGGAATTACAGTTTCTTTAGGTATTAAAAAATTATAAGTTATTAATTTAATAGAATTGTTGGTCATAGTTAATACACAAATATTTCCATTACTTGTATCATAAAAATTAATAGTAGAATTGTTATTAGTTTCATGTAGAAATACAATACAAAATGTATAATGACTAGGGTGGAGATTAATATTATTTATTATTAATCCTGTAATATTCATTCCATCATTTCCATAATAATGAGTTATATTTTTATTAATAGCGAATGTTGAAGTTACACCATCTATATCACCTATTATTTTCGTTCCACTTATCACAATACCATGTGATTGTTTACTTAAGATAAGATTTTGTGGGTTTGTAAAATTAATATAAGCATCAAACAGGTCAAGATAAACTGAATTATTAATTAATTCTCTATTTTCTTTTAGTTTACTATTAATATTTAATTGAAATGATTTAATCCACCCTAAATTAACAACAGAGTCATTATCACTAGGATCAATTCCAATGTTTCTAATTTTATTAAGATTCATATTTATATCTTCACCAAAGTGGATTGCATTATTTTTATAGAAGAATAGTGTATCATAAACATTAGAGTCAACGTTTGAGGTGTTACCAACAATGCCATATAAAATTAAATAACATGTTTGCCATTTTGTTGTGTCATCTAAAGGCCAATCAGTTGGCTTATCATAAGTGAAGAATAGTTGTAACAAACCACTATCTGAGTATTTATGCATATTAATAATATATTTATTATAATTGTATTTCCCTTCTCCATGATATTTCATTGATTGTTTATTAATATTTATTCCTGTTGATTCAACATTTACAGTTGTATTAGGACGATTCCATGTAGGAAAGAATTCAATAGCTAATGTATATTCATTATGAGGTAAAGATTTACATTCAACACTCAATTGACCATAGTATTGATATGAACCACTTCTTCCAGGAATTTCTCGTCTTAGTATATCAAATTCAATTACCTTATGATTAAGTCTATGAATTCCTAGATCTTTACTAGTAATTGATATATTTCTTGTTTTGTTTTCAATATTCCAAAGATAAATATCATTCATTACAAAGTCAAAAACATTTGTTTTGTTAGTGGATGAGTCAATATGGCTTGATGCAATAGCAACATCAACATATTGTTTATTTGTATATTCATTTTGATTATTTATAACTTTGGTTGAAGATATGCCATAATTTTTTAAATCAATATTTTCATCTTTTTTCAATGTTTTTGCTATTTCTGTATTGAAAACATTTTTTGTTATTAAATTTCTTGCTAACTTTTGCATATCATCTCTATGTAAAAAAAGTGTTGTAAAATTTGTATTTACATAAGATTTTTCAGCTTTTGTATCATCAATATATTTTTTGGGAACTAATGATTGATCATCATAATCAGAATTGAATATTGCTGTGTTTTTAATTATATTATTTTTTAAGTCAAAATCAATTCCATTTTTCTTTAGGCAATTTAAATTAATATATTCTTTATTAACAACTGATTTAACATCTTTAACAATAATAGGATAAGCATCATCAATTTTATGATCAGGTAAATTTTCAACATTTAGTATATGTTTATTATGCATGTCTAGATCACCTGAAATTTTATCATGTTTTTTAGCAAGTTCTGTTTCCATAGTTAATTTATTAACAGCATCTTGATCATCAACTGCATTTCCCATTTGTTTTATTAATTTATTATTCATAACAATATCACCTGAATTTATTATATTTTGACCATTCATGTTAAGATGTCCTGTCATGTGGTTAGTACCATTTAGTAGTAGAGTTTGTGCTTCCATGGTCATGTAGTTTACAGAGTCTTGTGCGTTTGTTGGGTTAGCAAGATTTATTATTTTTTTATTATGCATGTCAAGATTATTTGTATTAATTTTATCATGTTTTTTAGCAAGTTCTGTTTCCATAGTTAATTTATTAACAGCATCTTGATCACCTACAGGATTCCCCATTTGTTTTATTAATTTATTATTCATTATAATATCACCTGAATTTATTATATTTTTACCATTCATATTAAGATGACCAATCATGTGGTTAGTGCCATTTAGTAGTAGCGTTTGTGCTTCCATAGTCATGTAGTTAACAGAATCTTGTGCATTTGTTGGGTTAGCAAGGTTAGTTATTTTTTTATTTTGCATGTCATAGTTACCATTATGTGTTAGGTGAAAGCCAACTCCTGGTATTCCTTGTTGTGTGAATGAATTATTTGCAAAGTCATAAATATCATTTATAAATCCCATATATATAAGTTGGTTATATAGTTTAATATTAATTTAGTATGGGTTCATTAAAATTCTTCATTATAGTCTTTTTCGGTAGATTAATATAGATGAAGGAATAAGGATCATTTGTTGCATTTTTGTAAACATTTTCTTTAATACCATATTCTTTACAAACTAAGTTTTTTTCATGTTTAGTTTGTAGGTCATAGATGCATAGATGAGTGCAATTAATGCGGATATCTTTTGGTGTTTTATAGTAGCTTTGGCTAAGATAGATAGCAGAGCAATTTTTATGACGGGCTTGAATAAAGTAGTTAATTAATGGTGTTTGATTTTTTTCTGTTACAAAGTCATCAAATATCGCAATTTTTTGGTTATCTGTTGATAATTCAGAAACAGGTGTAATATTATCATTTCTTGCTTCAATAATTTCATAATCAATATTTTTATTTTTTTTTATTTGTTGAAATATATGTAATAATTTTCGGTATTTGTCTTGTTCTAAATTTTTAGTATATAAGTATATTTTATCAAAGTATAGTAGAGGTTCAATTAGCATATGAATTAATGTATTTGTTTTGCCTGAACCAGATGGTCCACATATCAACATTCTAAATGTATCATTTGGCATAAAAGGTTTAATTTGTTTAAAGTTATCATTTCTAATTTTTGAATCATAATTTGGAATTTTCATTATATATATAAATATATAAATAAAATGAGAAAGAGTGAAATAATTGAAATAAAATGAGAAAGAGTGAAATAATTGAAATAAAATGAGAAAGAGTGAAATAATTGAAATAAAATGAGAAAGAGTGAAATAATTGAAATAAAAAGAGAAAGAGTGAAATAATTGAAATAAAAAGAGAAAGAGTGAAATAATTGAAATAAAAGAGAAAGAGTGAAATAATTGAAATAAAATGAGAAAGAGTGAAATAATTGAAATAAAATGAGAAGAGTGAAATAATTGAAATAAAAAGAGAAAGAGTGAAATAATTGAAATAAAATGAGAAAGAGTGAAATAATTGAAATAAAATGAGAAAGAGTGAAATAATTGAAATAAAAAGAGAAAGAGTGAAATAATTGAAATAAAAAGAGAAAGAGTGAAATAATTGAAATAAAAAGAGAAAGAGTGAAATAATTGAAATAAAATGAGAAAGAGTGAAATAAATCAATTATATAATATATTAGTATAATGAGTATAACAAAGTGGAAAGAAATTGCAAATGAAAAAGAGGAAATAGAAGATCAAGTTAAAAAGATAAACAATGAAATATTTAAAACAAAATTGAATGAAAAATTAGGGCAAGTAGAATTTGATAAAATGTTTAAACCAATTACAACGAGATTAGATACACAGATTGAAATGAAAGATAATGATAAACTTGAAGGTCCTTATGTTCCACCACCATTTGATTATGATTTTTATAAACCTTCTCCTCCACCTTCTCCTCCACCTTCACCACCACCGTATCCATCACTAGATGATGATGATGAAATGCCTGATTATAAACCACCTTCATCAATTGAAAAGAAAAGAAAAGAATGGAAATCACCACCTGATTATCTTTCTAGTGATAATTTTGATAAACACCAAAAAGAATTAGAAATTGAAAGAAAAAATCTATCTGAAAAAAGAAAATCTTTAGCACAATTATTAGGAAGACTTAGCGCTAGTGGTGAAACATATATTAAAACTGGTAATAATAAGGGAGTCTCATATGATGAATTATTAAGAAATAAAGAAATATTAGATCAAGAAATAAATAATATTGAAGATAAATTATTACCAAGTGCAAAAAAATTTCAAAGGATGATGTATAAAAAAAAAAATTTCCTATTAGACCAGGGGTTTTTGAAGAACAAAAAAAAAAGTTAAAGAAAACACCAAGTAAAGGAAAAGAACCAAGACAATTATCATCATTTGAAATAGAAATGGAAAAAAGGAGGAAAGATATAGATGGGGATATTATAGATCCAAATACAGAATCAGATGAATGGGAAGGAAGTGGTTTAATTTATTATAACGATTCTGATGCGCTTATAAAAAAGCTTGAAATTATATGTGGGAGTATAAATGCTGGTAATACATCAAGTAAAATTAGAAATCATGCTATTTTAATATTAGATGAATTATTGAAATTGAAAAGAATTTCAAAAAAAATTTATGAAGGAATATTTAACAATTATATAAGGTAAATATATAAATGGAAAAACATATAATACTCAGTTCATTTAGAGCTAAAAGACAAGCAAATAATAATAATCAAAAAGCACATGATTTTACTATTTATTTTGATTCACCATTATTATTAGATCAAAACAAAAAATATGAAATAGCATTGGATGAAATAATAACAATGACATATAGTTGGTTTAATATTTCAGTTTTATTCAATAATAATAAAATAAGATATAGAAAAACAACAGGATCAGATACAAATTGGAAGGATATTGATTTTTCAGATGGTATGTATTCATATAATGATATTAATAATTATATAACAGTAATAACAGGAAAAGTAGGAGATGAATATCCAATAACACTTTCATTTAATTTAACAACATTTAGAGTGCAAATTATATTATTAACTGATTATGAATTAGATTTATCAGTTTCAGATTTTAATAATCTTTTAGGTTTTAATAAGAAAATTTTAAGTAATGAAAATAATCTTGGTGATTTCATACCTGATTTAACACGATCTGTTGATATGGTTTGTATTCATTGTGATTTAGCTAATAGATCTTTAGCAGATGAATCAAGAGATGTTTTATTTTGTTTTAGTATTATTGCTAAAGGTATAAGAAGGTCATTTCCTTTTACATTAGAGCCAAAAAGATTAAAATTTTCATCAATTAATAAAGATCGTATTGATTCAATTAGAATTTATATTACAGATAGTTTTAATAGACCAATTGTTTTGAATGAGATTGATACAGCGTTTCATGTTATTATTAAAGAGGTAAATTAATATAACTTTATTATATAAATGAATCGAATATATGAGTGGACAAAAGTTTATAATCCTAAAAAAGGAATATATCAATTTCGGCATAAAGGGTCAGGTTTAATAACAGATAATTTATTAGTTATTAAAAAAAAAGTTAATCCAATAATTAAAAATATAATTAAGAAAAGTGTGACGTCAAGGGCGCGGCCTCCTAGTAAGAAAAGTGAAAAAGCAGGGGATATTATATTAAGACAATTAGCAGGGTTAAAAAAATGATTTTTTATATAACTAATTAATATAATGTTTAGAAGTCAAGATAACGTCGCAAAAACTGATTACCTAAGATTTAATTTATCAACACCAATTATTCAACCTAATAATACACAGTATCAAGAAAAAACGGGATATATTTTCAATATGACTGATAGAAGTAGTTGGTTTGATTGGTATAATGGTTATTTTTTAGTAAAGTATAAATTACAGAAAAAAGCAGATGGGGCAAATATTATTGCAAATGTCCCTGCAACTCCAGTAATGACGGGGACAATTAATGATTCAGCTTCAATGATAAATCATTTAATGATTACAAGTGCTGGTAAAAAAATATATGATGGAAATGATCTTCACAAAATTTGTTTTATTAAAGGTTTACTTGAATATTCACAAGATTATAGTAAAACAGTTGCAAAGCAATCTAATTGGTTTTTAGATGATAGAATTTCTCCTGTGCCTGCAGAAGACGCAAATATTACAAATAATGCTGAAACTGGCGAATTTTTAAGAAGTGAAGTGTATGCTCTATCAAAAGATGCATACGCCATTATTCCATTAAATCGGTTTTCATTTTTTGAAGAATTAAGAGATAGAATGTTACCACCAATGCAGATAGAATTAAATATAACATTAAATGATGATCGTGAATTCATTTATAGAGTTGGCGCACATGAAACAAGATATGTTATTCTTGATTTTCAATTATGGTTGCCAAGATTAAATTTTACCTCATCAGGACAAAAATTAGTTAATAGTTCATTTTTAATACCATCTAAATGGCAATATTTAAGAGAATTTATTAAACATTCATCACCAACAAATGCAGTTTCAGGGATATATCAAATTACACCATCTATTAAGAATGCAAAACATGTGTTTGTATATTTGCAGAGAAATAAGACTAATAATGAATTAGCAAATCCATATATTTTTGATACATTTAATATTAATAGTGCAAATAATAATTGTACATTAAGTACATGTAGGTTACAATATGGTAATAGTACATTTTATCCTGAACTAGAATATGATTGTGAATTTAAACCAAGATTATATAATGATTTGCTTGAATATAGTTATAGGAAAAATGACTATAATACAGGTGTTCAGTTGAATATTAATAACTTTTCTGAGTTATATCCACTTATTTATTTTGATTTAAGAAATTATAAAGAATCAATAACTGATGACCCTAAACAGATTTTATTTCATTATCGTTTGAATCAGCAAGCTGGTAATAATTATATGATTTATGCTATAGTAATGTATGAAGAAAATGTAATTATTAATAAAATTGGAAATGAACTTATTATTGTTTAATATAATATTATAATATATGACAACAATTTATAAAGAATATAAAGTAAATTTATCTTCAGGACAAATCAATAAACTTTTAAGATCAATTATAGAAAAAAAAGAAATAACATTACGATTAAGCAATAATCAACTAAAAAATGGTAATCATCCATTAAATCTTACTAGGAGACAGTTTTTACGTATAGGAAAAGCATTAAAAAATGGTGTAGGAGTTGAAATTAGAATCACGAGAACACAGTTAAGAAAAGTAATGAAAAAAACAGGAAAAGGGTTACAAGTTATACCACAAGGAAAAGGGTTACAAGTTATACCACAAGGAAAAGGGATGCAAGTAGAATATCCTTATCAACCTCCTCCTTTTATTGGTGATTGGAGGAAAAAAAAAAGATGATTCCTTTAACAAATAATGATTTGCTTGATTGGATAACTTTATTAAAATTAAAAAATTTAATAAAGTTATTGCAAGAGAAAATATTAAAAAAATAAATAAAAATGGATTCTATATTGTCAATCTTGATGATATAGAAAATATTGGAACACATTGGGTTGTTATTAATAATAAACCTAATATTATTGAATATTTTGATAGTTTTGGTATGAGTTATCCAGAAGAATTAAAAATTCTAAATAAAAAAATAATATATAATAATAGTCAATACCAAAATAAATATTCAGTTTTATGTGGTTATTATTGTTTATATTTTATTAATGAAAGAAATAAGGGTAAAACATTATACAAAATATTCAAACCATTCAGTTTAACAAATACATTATATAATGAGAAATTTATTATTACTTATTTTAATCTAACATAATTATATAAAGATGAAAACATATTGTGTGAAACAAAGGAAACAAACTGAATGTGTTAAAGGTTCTGAAAAATATGTTAAAACTAAAAATGGAAGAAATATGATGAAATGTAAATGTGCTGAGTGTGGAATCACAAAAACAAAATTTGTTGCACAAAGAGGTTCAGGTATTGGTGAAACAATTAATAAAAAAATTGGTGATAAAATACCTGGATTTACTGCTGCACAAAAAGTTTATACTATGTTACCTGGTGTTGATAAAAATTTATTAAATAAATATTGGAGTGGTGATATAGCAAAAGGAGCATTTAATACAAAAACAGGGCTATTTTCAAAAAAATTTTGGTCACATCCTGATCCTAAAAAACAAAAACCTAGTTGTAATTATGCTGAGAAAATAAATGGTAAATGGGTGAATCATTATTGTTAGATCTTAATAACTATTACACTATATCAAGTTAATTTCTTCATATTGTATTGATTAATAGTTATAAAAAGTTATTTGAAATTTATGTTGTAATTAAAACTTATTTAAAAAATCAATAAATGTTTTATATTCATCAATATTTACATATTTATGTAAATAATCAACATCATGAAAAGCTAAATAAATATTTAAATTTTCTATTTGATAGATAGGAAAAAGATTATGTAATATATTTGTTATATACTTTTCATAGTTTTCATATAATTCAAATACAAATATATGATTAAAACCATAACCTAAACATAAATTAAGATAATAATCAATACAACATGATTCAGAAGATCTTATCTTCTTAAATAAAGCTGCATATATATTTTGGTGAGTTTCATATATTAAATCCATTAATAATTTTTTAATTTGAACTTTCATAATATATAACTGATGTTTGATTTCTAATATTTGATTATAATCTTTAAAATTATAATACTTAAGAAGAAGATCAATTAAAACATGCGGACATTTTATTTTTTTAATTATCATAACTATACTATAACTATATATTTAAATTTTTCTTTAAACATCCTTCATTTAAAAATATTAAAAATATTCCAATAATTTTTAATATAATATAATTATATATGAAATCATATTGTGTGAAACAAAAGAAGCAAACAGAATGTGTTAAAGGTACAGAAATAATTGTTAAAACAAAAAATAATAGATCAATGTTGAAATGTAAATGTGCGGAATGTGGAATAACTAAAACAAGATTCATTAGTCAACAACATGGAGGAAATATATTTTCATCTGCAGCTAAAATTGGTTATAAACTTGGTAAAAGAAAAGATTATCATAGAATGAGTAATACTGGGTTTTCAGATTCTCGTGGAAATAACTTTAGAAAACAACCATGGTTATATCAAAATGGGAAAGGGTTGGATATTCATAAAGCTATTTTAAAAGTCGCACCTAAAAAAGGATTTGTTTTACCTGGTCATAAATATACTGGTCCTGGCAACCCACTACATAAACAACTAAAATGGGATAATGCTGGTAATATATTAGAAATATATGAACAACCAACTGGTAAAACAGATGCTGTTTCAATGCAACATGATGTAGATTATTCTGTTTGTGAGTCATCAACACGCAATAATAAAGATAATGTTAAATGTAAAAATACTGCTGATAAAAAAATGGTTAAATCTCTTGATGGTATTCCATATAAACAAAGACAATGGGGACATGCTTTGGCTAGAAATATGATTAAAACAAAACATAAGATTGGGCTGGGAACAACACCTACTAAAACAAAAAACGGGGAAAGGCGTTGAATAATGATTGGATTCAATTAGCCAATGAATTACATAAACCAATCATAAGAAAATTTAAAACAAGAAAAGTTATTGTTAATCATATTAATGATATATGGAGTGCAGATTTGGTTGAAATGCAAAAATTAAGTAAATGGAATAAAGGATTTAAATATATTTTAACTATTATTGATGTTTTTAGTAAATTTGCTTGGGCTATTCCACTAAAAAATAAAACAGGTGTATCAATTACTGATGCTTTTAAGAAAATTGAGAAGCATCCAAAACATCTTTGGGTAGATAATGGATCTGAATTTTATAATAAAACTTTCAAAGATTGGTTAGAAAAGAATAATATTAATATGTATTCAACTTTTAATGAAGGTAAAGCTGTTGTTATTGAACGATTTAATAGAACTTTAAAAAATAAAATGTATAAACAATTTACAATTCAAAATAATACTGTTTGGTTTAATATTTTAGATGATTTAATTAATAAATATAATAATACAAAACATAGTTCAATTAAAATGACACCTATTGAAGCAACTAAAAAGAAAAACGAAGGTGTTGTTTATTTTAATCTAAATAATGATATTAAACTAAACAAAACAAAACCAAAATTCAAAGTTGGTGATATGGTAAGAATAAGCAAATATAAGAGAAAGGTATTTGATAAAGGTTATACACCTAATTGGACAGAAGAAATATTTGTTGTTGATAAAATAGAACCAACAATACCAATTACATATAAATTAAAAGATACACTAAATGAATCAATAATTGGTTCATTCTATGAAAAAGAATTACAAGAAACTAATCAAGAATTATATAGAATTGAAAAGGTAATTAAATATGATAAAAAGAAAGGGTTAGCTTTAGTATCATGGTCTGGTTACCCAAAAGAATTTAATACATGGATTAGTCTAAAAGATTTAAAAAATATCTAAACTATTAATATATAATGTTGAAAAAGTTCTTAAATGATATTGGTTTACCATTTCTATTGATTTTTATTGGAATACCATTAATTATAATTCTACTTTAAAAAATATTTTCTTTTATAATAATATATAGTTTGATGGGAAAAAAAGGATTAAAAATTAAAGCATTAAAAAATATAGATTTTGATAATGAAGAAAGTTTACATTGTGCTGTTGTTAAATTCATATTTTCTTATTTTTATGATGTAATAACAACAGGTGAATTTATAAGCCTAGTTGAAACTCAAAAAAATAGAAATCTTGCTTTTACTCGCGGATATATGAAAGGAACTCCAGATTTATTAATTTTAAACAAAAATGAAAAACAAAATTTTTCAGGATTTGCAATAGAATTTAAATCTCCTTCAAGAGATTCATACTTAAGCCATAATCAACAAAACATGCTAAATAAATTATCGCAAAATGGATATAAAACATTATACAGCAATGATTATAATATTATTATTCATGAATTAAAAAATTACTTTAAAACAATCTTTTATAAATGCAAAAAATGCGGAAATGAACTCTCGAATAGATGTTATAAAAAACATATTCAAAAATGTAATATTAGTTAATTTCTAATACATAAATAATTACAAAATTAAATATAAATACATATTTTTTATATGTATTTATATGATTAATATAATAAAATAATAATCTATATATAATATTTATATTATTAACTTGTTACTACACTTAATAAAATGTTACCTAATAATTTTTTTCATTATATTCAGCATTAATATCAAGATTTTTGCTTAATAAATTATACTCAATTCTATGCAGAAATCTTGATATTAAGTGTTAAATTTTTTGCATATATTAAAGATTTAATTATTTTAGTCATCTTAATATCTGGTAATTTACTTTCTTCATCACCGCTTGTTTCACTTTGATCATCACTTGATTCACTATTTAAATCTTTAATAATCCACTCTTGACTATCAATTTTAATTTTTTCTGAATTACTATCATTTTTAATTTTTTCCGAATTACTATCACTCATATATATTATTATATGAGAAATAAATTTTTAAATAAAAACACAAAAAGTAATAAGCATCCAATTTCAGTAAAACTATATATTATATTTATTTTTTAAAATATAAAAAGTAATAAGCATCTAAACTATATTAATATATAGTTTTACTGAAATTAGATACTTTAACATTTATAATGTCAGCTACGCTGCATCTTTGATGTTAACTTTGTTAATATCACGATGTCCATATGCATAAGATTCAATTCCATCTTCTAATAAATATCGTTTATCATCAAAACAAGATAAACTTACTTTATTTATCTCATATGATCCCAACATATGCTTATTTGATCTAATACTTTTCATGCAATGATTCATACGCTTCTTATTAAATAATACAGTCTTATAATCTTCAAATATGATATTTTTTTTAATTACAACTTTTTTAATACCTTTAGCCTTTTTTTCTTCCTTACCATTATCTAATAAAAAAGAATACATTTTAGATCTTAATCCAACAAATGATCTTATTATATTTCCTGCTGTTTCATCTTTGAATTTTCCGATCACTTTTTTGTTTTCATTAAAATAATATTTTGATGAGAGCTTATAATCACTATTATCAAACTTCTCCTTATCATACATCATTTCCTCATACACATCTTTAGTCTTAATACAATACATTAAAGAATCAGTATCAGTAAACAATAACCTTGCATCAACATACTTCTTTAACAAATAATTATAATGAAAATCAAACATTAACGTCTTACTTAAATCTAATATACACATTCCAACATAATACGGACGATTTAATAATAATGACTCTTTTATTCTATGCACTGCAACTAAATTCTCATTAAATATCTTTGAAGAAACATAAGTTGGCTTTGATACCCACTTTACTAAATCTTTCTCATCTGTAATCATAGACACATTAACACGTTTTCTTAAATTCTCCATTGTCTTACCATATACAGAATTATTCATTAACTTAAAAAAATCTTTTTCAAAATCATTCTTAGCATTAGTTCTTTGTATAGTATTAAAATCAATATATTTTTTCAACCATCTCGACTGTTTAAATCTTAAAACACGATGCACTTTACCTAACTTCATACCTAACTCTAAATATAACTTCAAATTTCTATAATGCAATACATACTTTGTCTTATTAGTTAAATTAGATATTAACTTTGTAACACTACCAACCTTAATATTAAACTTCTCTTGTATCTCCTTACTATAATCACTTAACATATTCTCCTTCACACACATCTTCTCAGGTGCAAGAGGATAACTATTATGCAACTCATGCAACTCTTTAGGATACTCTAAATCAACCTCTAATATTAACCCATACTCACTATCATCATCAAAAGATGGGTCTTTTTCTAAATTTTCTATCTGCTTTCTTGTTAACCACTTAAACTCATCAAATGGTAATGCCTGTGACATAGCCCATCCATATAAATTATTCGCATCTAAATATAAAATATAACTAGAATCCTTACTAACATCATAATCAGACATATACTTATTATTTGCTTCAGCATACCTATGAGAAATATAACTTACACCTCCTCTTAAACCTTTCTCTATAAACTGAAACATATCAATATCAGACATTAAACTTAACTTAATTCCTGTCATCTTTAACATTGCATCCCAACTTAAACCAGGACTACTAAAATAATGCAATGGATCTAACTTATAATTCTCTAAACACACTCTTCTAAAATTCTCAAACACATCTGTAAGTAATAACACATCAGTTTTTAAATATAAATCATGATACTCACCCATATTCTTTATATTAAATTCATCCCACACCTTATTAGCATACTCATAATTCTCATCTGTAATCTTCTCATCATTTAACACACTATAAAAGTTCTCTTTTACTGGCAAACTAGTCTCCTCAAACCTAATAAATGAATCCATATAATCATATGGATATATACCCTTTCTTCTCATCATATTAAAATTATCCAACTCTTTCCTACTATTCTCAAAACAACTGAATGGTAAATTATCAACCAACTTACTTAAAGCTGATGACATAAACTGAAAACTATCCAAAAATATAATATTATTACCCAACTGAAATGATAAATACTTCTCCATATTATTTGGAATGACATTTATCTTCTTCTTAAACTTACCTATCTCCTGCATTATAAATGAACTATCATATGATTTTAAATTATGAAAAATAACAGGCAACTTATATGATAATCTAAAATTCAAATTACATTCCTGATGCGCGGACCCACGATACTTTCCTGTAACATGATCGTGATCTCTAACTATTTTATCACTTTCTTTATACTCCACATCACATATATGACATCTTGTTGCATTTCTATAATCTTTCATATCCTTCGTGTTAAAAATCATATCCTTAGTAAACTCTTCCTTTATCATCCTATGACAATATTTCTCCTCCTTAATCATATCCTCTATAAACTTATACGCCGCATTTTCACCTCTATATAACTTAACAGACTTACTATACCTATCATCATAATGACACACTAACTTATAAGCGTAACTACAACATTGATGTTTCTGATACTTTCTTGTTTGCTTATTATTATTATCCTCGACTTTCTCTAAAATTGCCTCAAAATCTGCATATATACAAAATGGAATTGGTAACTGCTTATAATGATTCTTAAAAAATACCTTCGAACCCTTACCTGGCATTCTAACAGATTGTACGCCATTTATTTCTAAACAAATCTCCTTATGTTTTATTAAACACTCCTGTGAAGAAAAACACTGAAAACAATACATACAAAAATGCTTCCTCCCCTTATGCTTCGTTTTATCATACATAAATCTATCAAAATCCTTTATATACACATAATGTGTTCTCCCTTCATCATTTGTAATCAATAATAAATTCATCACATTCTCATAATTACACTTTGAAATATATACATGATACTTAACACCATTTTCATACCCAAACACATTAATCTGAATTTCATTTTGCTTCTCAATCTTTGATATCTGCTTAATCTTAACAGGAAATTCAATATCCTTATAATTTAATTTTTCAACATACTTCACATACTTAGCAACACGCTCTGGATTTTTCTTAAACTGATCTTCATTCTTATATACATGATATAAATGACAATATAAAAAACACTTATCATCATTATTCTTAATATTTATTAATCCTTTCATAGGATTGTGTAATTCCTTCGGAAGTGGGATATAAGATGATCCATTTAAAGAATCAGACTTTACTACTGTTAATATATGCTCATCAACAGATTTAATAACCCAATATGAACCTTTATGAATCCATTCTTCAACTCTATTCATAATAGATTCATTTATCTCTTTCAACTTTTCTTCGATCCCGTCTTCATTTATAATTAATTTTGATTTACTTGTAAAAATTCCAGTTTCATTTTCCATTGGTATATGCCCAAATTCCTCAGGTTCAGCACTAACATTATGTCTCTCAAATGTAACTGTTACTGACACGTTTATCTTCATATTCTTTAACTCACCTAATAACTCAACTAACTTATTTCTGATAATATCAATTGATAGTTCCAATTGTAATAACAGTTGTCTACTTTTTTGCTTCCAAATTATTATATCATATATTCTTGCAGTGTTTTTTAATGCTTTATCTCTCAATACCAACCTTCTATCTTTTAAATTAATATTCTTTTCATATTTATTAAATTTAATTTTCTTTATAATATCTTTTTTAGATTCTTCAACTTTTTTAGGTTCAATATCTTTTTTAAGAAGTTTATCTTTTTTAGATTCTTCAACTTTTTTAGGAAGTTCAATATCTTTTTTATTATAATTTTTTTTAATAATATTAATGTAAAAACTTTTAATTTCATTTTTTTCATCAAAATCAATCTGTTTCTCTATTTCTTCAAACATATTAGTTAATTCATTTTGTAAATTATTTTTATTAACTTTATATATTTTACTTCTTAAAAAACTACCATAATTATTAACTCTATTTAAAACTTGAATAAAAAATTTAATATATTTATTATTTTCTAATTCATTTTTAATAAAATCTGATGTTTTAAAAAATAAAACTTCTAATAATAATTTTATATCATTCGCATCTATATTACTTATTTTATAACTAATGAAAGTTTTATTATTAAAAGAAAAATTTTTATTATATAACTTAATCTCACTTAATTTAATACTTGAAACAATCTTTGGTTTATCTAAATGGTTTTCTTGTGATAATTGATCAAAAAAACCTGGAGAATTATTCTTACTAATTAACTCAATCTTACTTGAATCATCACTTGAAACTATCTTTGACTTATCTTGAAATTTTAAACTTGATTTTGTTTTATTTTTCAATCTTCTTTCTTTTTTAATTAAATTAATTAATTCTTCCTTTGTCATCTTTGATAACGACTCATCAACATTTTCTAAATTTTTATTTTCAGACATTCCTATATTATTACTACAGAAAATATTTTTATTTATGTCCCGCATATTATTTTTACTAAATTTTTCTTTAAGCCCTTCTTCAAAAACACTAAAAATCAACTTTGTTATAAAAAAATATGAATTTAAAACAATATTATATTAAAAAATAGATATTTTGTAAAATTTGATATTTTTTAAAAGTGAATTTTTTGATCATTTTTTAAACAATTATATTTTCCAAATGTTTATGTGATTTTAAATGTTTATATTTACTAGCTGGGTGTAAGGTGAACTGACATAAATCACAATAAAATATATTGTTATCATTAAACTTCTTACAATAACCACGTCCTGCAATCAATCTTTCTTCATAACTAAAATACTTCTTTGGGCGACCACTCTTTTTACTACTATTTTCCATCCTATACATTACATACAGAAATAAAATTTAAACTTTTACCTCGTTTCTAATATAATTAATTATTTTGATTTTACTATATGAAAACTGCGTGAAAATAGGGCTCGACTCGCCACGCAGGACAAATATAGTCTTTACAAAACTTGCTACTAGGAAGAAAAATGGGGATATTTGGGTATAACCTAAATATTCAAGTTTGTTTAAGTTTTGATGTAAATTAGTAGTAAAAAATGTATAAAATTAAGTTACTTTTTTTAACACTAATTATGGTAAAAAATATTATATTTAGCTATTTTTTTAATTTTTATATTTACCCTCCCCCAAAATTTTAGATGAGGGTTCTGGTGCAAAATAAAAAAATAAAAAATGAAAAGGATATATGCCGGCTAATTGCTACTGCACTAGCAGCCCCAATTACCTTACTACTCGAGTCCGGCCGGCTCGCACATGTTGGACGTTTTCGGCTTCTAAAAGTTCCCGCCGGACTGATAAATCGCGTTTGAAGTTTGAACATCCTCTTCGCTTCGCTCTAAAACTCTTTCATCCGGATTGCAGATTTCAAAATCGTCTCTTGAGACATTATTATGCAGAATTTGAAATTAATCGAAAGTAACTTGCAAAGATGGCGTCATGATCAGTAGCACTCTCAAATTTCGCGGGCCGTACCGTAGAATACGGCCCGTAAAATTGACCAATCACAGCGCGCGTACTATATAAGAGATATAATAAAATATAAGACTTTACCTTTTTACAAGCCGGACCCTCGAACCCATCAGTACACAAACAGCGATATCGTTTGTCAGTAAAACCGGTTTGACAAGTGGCGTTGTTCTTGCAAGGGTTAATGACACAAGCGCTCTGAAACACAAGAAAGAAAATCACAACAATGACAATGTAAGAGTCAGTGTTATTGAAAAGTATAAAGACTTGAACCTTTTTCGGTGTAAAATTATATCGTAATTTCCCATTCCTTTCTATCTAGATCTCACTGTCATAATGTTTGACATCCACTATTAAAAAACGTACGTTTCCGAAACTAACCTCAGTTTTTTCGTGATCTCCAAATTTTCGTTTTTGCAGGGCAACGATTTCAGCCGATGCCACCAACAGTTTAGTTTTAGTTGACCAACCAGAGCAAGAACTTCGAATATTGTGCATGAGTTTGTTAGAAGTCGCTTGTCATGTACTCAACTGGACTCAAAATAAGTTTTGCCGCTGGGTGCAGTTGTTTTGTTCCCGTTAAGTTCAAAATTAAAATTTTTATCCGCGCTGATTTGAAATTTTAGTATTGTAGTCGTTGGTTCAAAATTATTTTAGTCGCTGGATCCAGACTGTTCAGAATTATTTTGTCCGCGCCGCATTCAAAGTTATCTTTTGTCGTTAGACTATAGTTGTTTTGTCGCAGGGTTGGAAATTATTAATTTTTTTTTTTTTTTTTTTGCCGTTAGGGGTTTATTTCATTGGCAAGATTTAAAATAATTTTTGTTACTCGCTTGTCGCGCCGTTCAAGCCAACGAAGTTTGTACGAAGGCTGTCAATCAAAATTAACTGTTTCCGCTGCACGAATATGATTGGTCCAAACGCGAACAAACTAAGATTATTTTGTTTCAAACGCGTGTTGTGATTGGTTGAAAAGTTTCAGGTTGATATCTTACTTAACTGAATAAATATCAACCTCGTTCCCAGGGTCTCTCGTCTTCCCGAGGTTGAATAAATATGTTAAGCTGATGTGAGCGAGGAAAAAATATGTATGTTTGGAAAATTTTGTGAAGTGATACTTGCCTCAGCTCCATGGTAAACATAACTTGTGTTTTCCTTCAGCTCGTGTTCGTGTCCTTCATGAGTAGAATTATTCAATTCACATTTGTGTTTTCCATTTCTATCTCTTTCTTTTTGAAGATTATAACTGACACAGTCGGCTTCCATATAGCACAGCGTCTCACATAAGTCCCTATTCATGACGTCAGCGGTTTTAATCACGTGGTTTTTCAGGCGTTTGTCATTGAATGCCTTGGCGGATCTGAACTCCAATCGTCGGCATTGGTCTGTGGCAGAGTGATCTTTGAGAATTGAATGTTTTTAGTTTTATTTATATATAGTAACTATTATTATTTATTAAATAAACAAGATACTACGCGCGCTCTGATTGGCTCAAACCCATTTACCATATATATAACTCAATAGAAACATAGAAAATGTCCTCGTTCTTTTATTTCCTAAAAACGATAGAAAACGTTTTCCACAGCCGTTTCTCGTTCTCCCAAGCTTCATTCGTGTTACGATAACTCGGCCAAATAATGTTATTTGTCGACAGTTCTATTAATTAAACATTTATGAAACAAGAGCTAGCCTAATAAAAGTAACATGACAACCCTTCTTCAAAGGCTGGGGTGGCCGGGTAAATTAAACAAACTACTGCAAAGTGTTCACGATCGAGCAAGGCCTATTATAGGAAGCTAGGACAAGAGCCAAAATCATTGTAGTACTGCTGCGTTTATACCAAGGCAATGTCTACGAGTTGTAGCATAACTTAGATCGACATGATGTATGAAATAATAACCGGAATATTATACTTTTTTGGAAGAAAAAAGTCGTTAAAATGACGTTTTTACCCAACATTCTAATTATTGCCGGAGGTCAAGAAATATTGCCAACTGCATACAAACAGAAATGTCAAGGTATAACCGAACATAATTTCAAAACAATTATAAATGCACAACAATTCAATTCAAAGCGACAGATTGTTTTTGCAATTTACCCTGCATCCATTTCTACAGCTTGAGTAGCCAAGTTGTACTCGATGTTTCCACAAGAAGTAACAATCGTTCGTGTACCTTCCAAGTTGTGACTTGGCCGGTACATCGTACGAATCAGCTAAAGGTAGTTACTTCGTGTTTTCCAAGTCTTACTGTCCGTACAGCGAAGTTTCTCCACGACAAAACGATGATTTATTATACGACA
This sequence comes from Desmophyllum pertusum, assembly GCA_029204205.1. NCBI lineage: Eukaryota > Metazoa > Cnidaria > Anthozoa > Scleractinia > Caryophylliidae > Desmophyllum > Desmophyllum pertusum. The sequence goes on from MU827303.1 coordinate 4,564,569, forward strand.
TAACATTTTAGAGTGCGAATACGCACCAAAACGAGTGCAAATATGAGACCGTATTACAAGGGCCTGGCTAAACTAGGAAACATTGTTGCGGAAACATTGCTGCGGACGCAAATGTTTCCCAGTTTAGCCACGCAGGAAACATTGTTTCAGCAGCAAATTTTGCGTCTCGGAAGCAGGAAAATGTTTTTGAATCAAGCCACCCAGAAAACATTACAGGAAACAATGTTTCTGCAACAATGTTTCCCAGTTTTAGCCACCAAAGCAACGAAACATTTCTCGTGCTTCCCGCTAGTTTAGCCACCAAGAAAACATTACAAGAAACAATGTTTCTGTAAACATGTTTTCTAGTTTAGCCAAGGCTCTAAGTCCCCCTGACCGCGCGCTACTATACGGAAAACACAGCCTATATTTTAGAAAATAATTATGTCGTATACTAAACAATTTATCAGCGGCATTTTTACTCGTCAATGTTTATTTTATCGCCTACAGGCTCGAAAAAATAAAAAGTGACTCGTAGAAATATTCGGCCAGCCATATTACACAACTTTCCGCTGAATAACCTCTTTTTATAATTAAGAATTCAAGAATAGAACGTAGCTATTAAATTGCGAAATAAACTTTTTCAAACTATGGCCACTTTTCTCTCATCCTCGTTAATACTCATGGTAACGCCAGTATTGAAATAATTGTTTATCGTTTCTTTTTATATTGAGTGATGATTTACACTGAACAAACCATGTAAACAAACAACCTTGGGTATCCCATAACGCACCTCCAATAAAAATAAGCAGATTAAAATGGAAAACATAGCAAGAATCAGAAATCTTGTCGCGAGAGTTGTACCATGGATGGATTAAATTCGTTTCCATATATAGCAGTAATATTTTTCGTGTTTGTCTTGGCCAAAGAAGTTTAGTTATCGAAAGTTCTATCCATTAAACATTTATGAAACAAGACTTCCCTTCTTTACGATTGAACTTCCCGTTCACATTGTCAATTATACATGATACATTAGCAGGTTAATTTTGAAATTCTGTTATACCTTGGCTTTTCTGTATGTATAAAGTTGGCAATATTTCCTAGTCTAACCGCAGGCAATAATTAGAATTTTGAGACAAAAATATCATTTTAGCGACTTTCTTTTTCCTTCCGGAAAGGTATAGTATTCTTGTCCTGTTACCATTTAGTCTTGCGTAACATTGCTCTACAACAATGTAAGGCAAAGCAGTGTATCGGTGAAATATTATATTTACATTGAAGTCGGGCTTCCTATTCATTAACTCAGAATCAACGACTTCCATGTGTAAATATTTTATCAATATGTTGCAATGCGGTCTAGAAACAAAACTTAATTTAGCTTTACTTGTATTGGTCTTCAGTTTGCCCTAATCTTTATTCGTGGCTACTGAGAAGCTCGGGACAGTCTCAGAGACTGTTTTGCTAAATAAAAAAAACAGCAGTGCAATAACTTTGGCACTTCTCCGTTGTCTGGTACACAGTAGAACCCCGCTAACTCGAACTCGGTTAACTCGAACTCCCCGCTATCTCGACTCAAACCCATTCCCCTTGCCCTTGTTTTCAGTCATTTATTTACTCACTTGGGAGTTCGAGTTGGCGGGGTTCTACTGTAGTTTGTTTAATTCACCCACCCTTTGGAGTAGGTCATGTTTCTTTTAATTATTGAAAAGCTGTCCGGAAAAATCGTTGGAAAATAGTCGAAAATTATTTTCAAGAAAGAAAATATACTTACTGAATGAACTATTTTGTATGCATATTTTCGCCAAACCGCTTACGTCATTAGGAGGAAGTCGATCGCGGCTGTCGGTAAATATCAAACAATCGACGGCAGAAGTAAAAAACAACATTAGGTGGAAAGGAAAAGTAATATATATTGTTTTCGCCTGAAATGCTTTAAATTTCTGGTCGCCGAAATGGCCGTCACAACGCAAAACCTGAAAATTGAGTATTTGAATTTTATTCGAGTCTGCGTGCAAAGAGGAACCAAATTATTTCAATGCTTCCGGTGCAAAAGTGTTTTTGACAGACGAAATATTAATCATTCAAAAGCAGGTTGCGCCATTCGAAAATATGACAAATGTTAAGAAGCCTTAGTTTACTGAGGAGAAAATCCTTCATCTATAAGTAGGATCAAAATTCAGATAGTTTTCTCGCCATATGCAATAACCGTCCAAAATCTTCATTCTTAGCCTTTATATAATGAAGTACCAAAATAAGCTTGAGTTATTCTTCGAGCAGTTTTCCTTTTCTAACTGAAGTTTCTCTACAACAAAACGGTCATCAACCGATGAAGAACCATGCCATGTCGGAAGTGATTTCGAGGTGATTTTTATAAACTGTGTTATGCCCTGTTGATAATTATGAGTTCCACCCAGTTAATAAGAACAGATATAAAAACGGATATTTATATGATAGTTTATACGCCCAAATTTTAAAATAAATTCAGTACATACACAGAATTATTATTCCTGTATTTATCTTGATGTATAATACGTTAAATCCGGACAATCAAAGAAATAATAAAAGAACAGAATGTAGCTATGCGATGAGCGTTTTCGAACATTCTCATTTATCATACCATGAAACCAACAATAAAAGACTATTTTTTTTGCAAAGAGGAACCAAATTATTTCAATGCTTCCGGTGCAAAAGTGTTTTGACAGACGAAATATTAATCATTCAAAAGCAGGTTGCGCCATTCGAAAACATTACAAATGTTAAGAAGCCTTAGTTTACTGAGGAGAAAATCTTTCATCTATAAGTAGGATCAAAATTCAGATAGTTTTCTCGTCATATGCAATAACCGTCCAAAATCTTCATTCTTAGCCTTTATATAATGAAGTATCAAAATAAGCTTGAGTTATTCTTCGAGCAGTTTTCCTTTCCTAACTGATGTTTATCTATAACAAAACGGTCATCAACCGATGAAGAACCATGCCATACTCAGAATTATTATTCCTGTATTTATCTTGATGTATAATACGTTAAATCCGGACAATCAAAGAAATAATAAAAGAACAGAATGTAGCTATGCGATGAGCGTTTTCGAACATTCTCATTTATCATAATAAAGCCAACAATAAAAGACTATTTTTCCTATTTTGTTATCTAACAAATTGGTGTACTGAACTAACCTTGTGAGCAGACAGCCTTGGGTATCACTGAACACAGCTCCAATAAAACGAGCCAAATGAAAACGGAAAACATTGAAGTTGAAAATATTGTGGCGAGAGTTGTGCTGATGGACTAAATTCCAATGAGAAGTTCTTCTTTTCTTCTTTTCTTTCCACTCGTGGCCTGCGTTGCAGGTGCTGGGGTAATATAAAGCTCGATATACGTGATGCTCAACTTAACACATTTGAAGCTCATATTACATTTGTCCTTTTTAGCCAATGATGGTTAATCTGTCACCAGTTCTCTATTAACTATTTATGAAACAAAGAGCTCCTTCATCAGTCCAGACTATATCCAGAAAAGGCTATACGCGTGACGTAACGAAACCATTGTTCTCAGGATCAGATCAAAACATTGAGTCACGTGTCCAAGCCAAAAAAAAACAAAATGGCGGACGAAGGCGAATGGAAAAGTTCGTAAGTTGTTCTGTCGTTGTCGCGATCTTTTACACAAATTGAGACTTCATCCGTGTTTAAAACTTCAAAAATGTGAATCAAACCTCGTTGAGGATTCCAAAGATCAATTTGCAGAATCCACGCACCTCAAACTCGCTGCCGAAGACGAATGTTGTTGTGTGCAAATTATCGATCTCTGAGCAGTGCAGTGATGAAGTATTTAGCGATTTGTACAAACGAACAGGAATTATGAAAACGCAGGTTAGCGTTTTTTTCTTCACTGGATACTGCACTTTTCGGCAGAGAGGAAAATCGAAACTTGAGGTCTTGACACTATAATAAATACATGCTATATGAAAGTGCTTCTGTCTGCTGAAACTGATACCAAAGGAGAGCTGTTTGGAAAAAGAAAGGAACTATAAACTGCGCTGCTGAAATAAATTACGCTGTTGCGTTATGTTGGGGAAACAACAAATACAAGCTTTCAACATTTGAAGTGGATTTTATTCAGTTTAAAAGTATTGTCAGTATTTTGCTTTCTTGCCTGAAGAGTGTATCTGAAAAATGAAAAAAAGATACATTTTAGCTTAATTTGGTAGTAATAATATTGGTTAGTACATGTATTTTTTTTATGCTGATACTAATAAATTGAATTTGTTATAGTATATTAATTGATCTATATTGTGTGCACTGAGCAGTTTAACATCCAGCACACAAGTGGATGAATTTTAGGGCCTGTTTTACATCTGACTATGAGCAATCCCTCATTTTTCTCAGGGATAGTCGAGTGGGAGAGCATGTGAGCGTGTGCGAAAATCCCACTCGACTATCCGCTAACTTCAATTAAGTTGGACTGTTAGTGTTAGGAATGATACATTTTGATGGCATTTAGTTCACATGTAAGTTAATAATATACACAAATTATCCCTGCTTAAGCTGGGTTGATCCTGGTGCGACTTTTACATGCAAAAACATAGTCGCCTAGAAGGGTTCCCCAGCTAGGCGGGTTTACAGGACGCTTCTAGGAGGAATACCCCTTCTGGCATGTAAAGAAATAAATAGAAAAACACAATAGACCCCGGTAGCCCTTATAGCCAGGGCACCCTATCTCTGTGTAAGGCGAAGCCATTCGGGGCCAAACTGGCCCGCACTGCTGTTGCTTATCCTGGTTTTGGTAGCATGAAGCCGACTAGGAGTATTACTACTCCACCTGGGTAGGATGTCCAATGCCAGGTTGCCCAGGAGAATAAATTGGTACTAGCCAACTGTTATGGTGGACCCTGGCCAGGGCGAACCCGGACTGCTTGATCCGGATTCCATTTCACTAACCATTAGGCAACCACGTCTCCCACCTCTCAAAGTAAACAGACCCTTAAATTGTGTCTGCTAACTCGACCAAATACCCAAACAGGCTTTTAGCCAGAATTTGTAAAGTGGGCGTCTTGGAGGCATGTCCCCCAAAAAATGTGTTAAAGGTTTGGTGCATTTTTCATCATTTTCTCCCAGGATTGGGCATCCACAGGACACCTGGACACCCTTCTGGCTAAAAGCTTGTACCCAAATCACGTCTTTAGTTGCTTTGTTGATGATGCCGCTGGCCATCATCATTATGCTGAATGGTAACTGTCTATTTCCATCAGTTTAAATCAATTTGAAAAATTACTCTTTTTTTTGTTACAGCTTGTGGGGAATATGTGACCAAAAAGTGGTGGTTTAGGGGCATGTTTGTTGTGCCCCTAACCACACTGGGGCTTCAAAACAATGCACTGGTTTCCTAAATTAATAGTTGTGGGCCACCAATGCAAGTTTGGAGAATCAAGAAGTACTGTTGTATTCCAATCATTGTTCTAATACCTTCGGCAAATTAAAACCTGAACGAGCGAGAGTCTGTACCAAAGTTTATTCCACAAATGCTACAAAATATAGAGTTCAACTTTTCCCTGCAGTGAAGGTAAGCTTACATTTCTGCAGGAGACAAAAAATTCAGGTTTTGAGTACCGCAAAATGACAAATGCCTAAATTCTCGTACGCAAATACTTCATCCGTGAGTGAAAGCAGAAAATTCGCAACAGATACTCGATTTTCAAAAATGGTCTACCACAAACTGAAATGGTCTACCGTGCCCAGATCTCGAACAAAGATGGAACACGAACAGAAGAATTCAGCAAAATTGTTCATTTCCCTGTCAAAATTCTGTGAAGAGCACAAAATGAAATGAAAGATAGACTTACCGTAATGTACATAATCAAAATGGCGGCCACGCCGTCGTGAAGACGAAACTCAAACGCTTGTAGAACTCTTCAAATACAACCTTTTCGCCCAAGACTTCGCCATGTTGCTCGTTGACTGCATTCCTCTCGAAAACATACAAAGAAGTTCCCGGATGTACAGGACAAACGTCGCAAATGGACTGGGAAACAACGAATATTTGTTGTGATTTTTTCGTATTTTCTCTGAGAACAATGGTTTCGTTACGTCACGCGTATAGCCTTTTCTGGATATAGTCTGGACTGTTCATATTTGCGACTTAATTTCTTTGTTCGCATTAACATTTATAGTGGTTTTCACTGGTTAATTATTCTGTTAACGGCACGACATGTTTGTCTGAATGCAGCTGGTAATATTTGCAAACTTCAACTCGAATTATAATTAAGAGACAAAATTATAGTTTTTAGAGATACTCCATTCAAAAAAGTTAATATGCCGGTTATTTTTGTCAAACATTCTGCGTGATGTTTCTCCGTTTAGTATCAGATTAAGGTACGATGTATTTTCCGTTTTATGTCTAGTAGTATTGACTAATATATATTCATTACATTGGTGCTGAGTCAATTCTAGGCTCGATTTCCGATGTAAGCTGTTGATTTTACAGCGGCCTGGCCTCATTTGTGACTCATCGCTCATTGGATTTATCTATAGTAAAGCAGAAGGAACCAGAGTCCAAAAGTGTATACCTGTAAATATTATACCAAAATGTTGATATAACCGTTTTTTCTAAGTCATCACAGGAGCCCATTACCCGGAGCCTCCATACGTACTATATTCTTGAGTCAACCCTGTCCCGTTTCAGTTTATTTTTAGAATTGATCTCCCGCGAAATTATCTTGTTTCCGCTGACCGCTGGCGTCCCCCCACTGAGACCTGGGAATCCACTCTTGGTTCCTTCGTCCGTTTTCCTTTACAATTTTACGTCCGTTCCTATTCTTACAACCGAGGGAAACTGGTTGTTAGCTGACTGGAAGTTAATAAACAACTTGATTGAACTGCCTGTAGCGAATGAATGTCATCTTGAACATCGCGGTGCGCGATCAAAACTTTCATCGATAGTTGTCTTTGTCTGTCTTGTTCGAGCACAGGCTTCCCAAGTTCGTGATAATTTTTTTTTATGAATAAATTACTCTTGTTTATGTAAGCGCTCAGAGTGGAACGTGACTCTCTGAATTAAGCGGTGTTGTGTTACAATGTCGGCCGTTGGGAATTTGAGCGCTCTATAAGACGTTGTACGGCGATCGAAACAGCGTTTAATTTAAGCGTTCGATATGGTAAATTTGTGTCGTATTTTTTATAAAAAGAAGTAAATGAACTCACCTTGTCTGGTTTCTGTGTAGCTTTTGGGCTATTTAGGCGTTTTTGAGCGATTTTGTCTTATGAAGGCTAGGACAGGAATGACAAAATCGCTCAAAAACGCCCAAATAGCCCAAAAGCTACACAGAAACCAGACAAGGTGAGTTCATTTACTTCTTTTTATAAAAAATACGACAAAAATTTACCATATCGAACGCTTAATTAAACGCTGTTTCGATCGCCGTACAACGTCTTATAGAGCGCTCAAATTCCCAACGGCCGACATTGTAACACAACACCGCTTAATTCAGAGAGTCACGTTCCACTCTGAGCGCTTACATAAACAAGAGTAATTTATTCATAAAAAAAAATTATCACGAACTTGGGAAGCCTGTGGTTCGAGTGGTGTTCCTTGTGTGGTGTTGTCGCGATGTAAGCCTTTCGAATAGATTCGAAATGAAGCGCTCTGTAGAGGATTCGGGTCTTTCCGAGATCCATAGCAGTAAAACAGGAAAACATTTATAGCGGCTAATATTTGGATTTCGGCCGTCGTGGAGGCAATGGCGAAAGTGCGAGCTCGAGCGGTCGTGGCAGCGAAAAACACGACACTAATGTTGTACCCGAAGCGAAAAATGTGAAGGATATCCAGCGAAGGGGACTCCAGGAAAAGAAAACTAGCAGTTCTGCAGAGAATAATAAGGTGACAGGCCTACACGGCGACTACAGCTCGTGACATTTCATTTTGTACATTTTCTGTTCTCTATTATAAAATTCGGTTTGCTTTAAAATAGCCTGGAAGGCGGCTGCACGCCTTTCAGAGATGGAGGCGGCTGTATTGGCAGGTTAGGTTTGCTTTAAGCGTGTTTCTAACGCGCAATATATGTTTTATTATGAGGAGGATTTTCGAGTAGAGCCTTCGACTGTGTACACTTCTAGAAAAATTGGCTCAGAGGTCATGTTTGATTTCCTGTCAGGCTTTCGTCCTTTACGAAGCTACAATAATTTGTTTAGATAGATGCTAAGGTTATATCTCTTGTATCAATCGATGTTTGTTTCCTCCTTTGTTCGTAGTGTGATGTTCTTCTGTGTTCTTGCAACGCAAGATAACATAAATATCCCACGCGTATCGATTTATTGTTTTGCGTGTTGTATGCCAGTTTCTCAGTCTAGCTTTCTGAGCACTCTATTTATGTCGATTGTCCACGCACATGTTCTTCTTGCAAACCCCTCTTAAAGTGGGGTTGATGCTATAGCATTTTAAGTGCGAATATTTTTGCTCTCTACCGTTTTATGACCCGGGTTTTTTTTATGAGTGCCGGCGCAAATTACCCTGGGTACCAGAGGTTTATTTCTCCGTCGCGTCGAGATCCGAAGTCGGCCGAAGGCCGACGACGCCCCGGCGAGCGGCGGAGCCGCGAGAAATAAACCTCTGGCACAGGGCGCATTGATTTACCGTTCCCGTTGAACTTTGATCATTTTTAACTTATTACATTTAAACCAATCACAGCGTAAGTGTCCTACTGTGATCACATGTAATGGCACGTGGAGATATGACAGCAGATAGTTTTACAAGGTGTCAAATGGCGGTATTCGTTGAACGAAAACAACTCCTGTAAAAAGGGTCCCTACCTCGAAGTCTTCGCTATCGTGCCCATTATGTGAAGCTGGTGTGGTGGTTAATGGTGGATACGTTCGGAAAACGCCAGAAAACTAAACATTTCAGGTAGAGTTTCAGAGCTTTTGGCGATCGACAATGATCTTTCAGTCGGCCCGCGAATTCTCTGTAAGAAGTGTCTTAATCGAACGATATGGGACAACTCTCAAGGAGTTAACCTCCTTTAAAGAGCGGTATCATGAAAATTTATCCCACTCAGGATGTCCCACTGGAAAGCAGACGAACAGCATGCGCGAACTAAGCGATGTTCAAGCTCTCCTGGTTTGGGCATCAAAAAGTCTCGCGGTGCAGCATGTACAGATATCAACAAGCCTTCGGCCGCTAAAACGTCCTTGCGGCGAATAAAATTAATAATGCCATCTGTCTACTCGGCGCTTAATTCGTTGACACCGCCGAACGTTTTTAAAACTATCGCTAAGGCCTCTTCAAGTGCTTTCTCCAAACTTCCATCAGAATCCGCGATTATTCAACAACAGGCACTGACAACAACAATCACTGTTCTATCGATCACTGTTCTATCTCTTCATCGCCTCGTCATTCACAGGCTTTTTTCCCCGCAGCGTACTATTCTTGTCAACCAATCACAGAGATTATTAGATTCAAAATACCTTAGGGAGTCGTTAGGAGCCAATCAGCAATCTAGTCCAAATTCTGGACTAAATCCATTTAAGCAGGCTTGCCATTGGCTCGGCGTTATCAAAGCAATAGCGCCCTGCTCCAGAGGCTTTTCGCGCGGGCCATAAGAGAGATTTGAAACCGGAAACCGCGCAAGAAAAGACTCTGGCACCCAGGGTAGGCGCAAATCGACTACATTGTATTTTGCCACTCTATTTGTTCATGCCGCGCGGTCACCTTTCGTTGCTGGCGTTTTTCCTTTAGCTCGATTCAACACACTTTGCTCCTCACTAATGTTCTATGATGTACTAAATCTGTCGGAAGAGAATTCGTAACAATCTGAACTTTCACTGTCTCCACTCGATTCCACCATTATTATCGCTGTGAGCTGAGATCACCGGCGTGTGACGTATAACAATAACTTTGTTCTGACTGGGCATTCTAATGAGTTCGCGGGAATCTGTGAGCCCCGCGGTGTTCTAAAAATAAAATGAAACGGGACAGGGTTGACTCCCAGGATCAGTATGGGAGATGGAGGCTCCGGGTAATGGGCTCCTGGTCATCATTATTCATTTTTAGAAAATAACGAAATACTGCGGTGCGTTCGCTGAGTCTGAATCTACACTCGGAATTTAAAGCTTGTAAATCAATCACTTTTTCGTGTTCTCCCAACACCTCGCAAGTTCCGTCCCGCCATGAAAACTCCCAACAACAGTCACCTCTCTACAATACCCTGTTCCAGGCGTTCGGATAGCGGGGTAGCGACGAAAAGATACGCGCGAATCGCTAAGATCGGCGACTGATAAACTGGCGGGGGGATTGGGGAGAGGCCGAGAGAGGATGATCTAAGATAACACATCCCCCATACATGGGCTACTTCCAATGATAACTTTTTTCAATCTAATTTTAGCGCGTGGTCATACTGCGCGGCTATTTTAAGGAAGACACCCGATTGGTCAGTTCGGGATGACAAAACACACTGAGAAACGCGATCACATCTTTAAATTTCGATTTACGATTTCAGTAGATGGACGTCAACACGACGGCGAGAAAAATATTCGCAATGACATCTGATCCTCCGATCATTGGCCGCGCGACAATGGGGACGAGAACTAAAATAACTTTCACAGCATGGCGCGAAGTTTAAAATAGATTGAAAAAAACTATTATGGGGCATGGGGATGTGTTCTCTTAGATCATCCTCTCTTGATTAAGGTCATATTGCAGTACGAGGACTGTTCTTTCGAGATCAGGGAGCTCCTAGGAAATCGAATCGAATAATTTTTTTATGGCAAAATTCGAGAGGAGGTACGGAATTTGTCGGTCCAAAACTGCTCGAAGTTGCCTGCCTTGTTACAATATCAGTATTCAAGAAGCGATTCAAAAACGTTGAAGTCCCAAAACTGCTCTCACACGCTTCAAATCGCCGTAAAAACGCATAAATGCTAAGATAAACAACTTCCAAGTATTTTGACTTTATTTCTTAATTATAGACAGCTCTAAATACTTTCAGTATATCTTAAAGTAAACCTTTTACATTAATTTTGACATTTGCTTCTACCATGCGGTTCAAATATACTGTACAACATTTATGTTACATCAGCATTTATTTATTTGTTTATCTCGACAACGTACTTGTTGTGAAATTACAAAGACTCGACGTTACAGTCACGATCTTTTAAGTTTAACTTGTATAATAACTTTTATTATATCATATCAATTTGTTTGAATGGTTCCATTCTACATCCGGGGGGGGGGGGGGGGATGGGGGAGCTGAAAGTTCCCACGCTGATTTCAAACTATTGTTACAGGCTTAAAGAGCGTAAAAACAAATGTAGCCAAACTTTGTGAATTTTCCTAAAAAATTATCTGGAAACTATTTGTTGCTTAAATTTTTTGATCATGTGACTTGATGTTTCCATGGAAACCAAGTTTTGACATGCCGTTTAACTTTATCTAAACTTGGTGTTTTTCAGCCTAATTGTCAGTTTTCATGAGATTTCCGCTTTTTACGATGAAATACTCCCAAACTCTTTAGTTGTAGCATCCTTATATTTTTGTGATTTTTTCAAATCAAATTTGGAGATTTTTTGACATTCCTTAACAATTTAGAAATCCAAGATGAAGGATCCAAGATGGCAAATTTTGTTAAATGTATGACGTCATTATGGCGTGATATGGCGTCATAATTGACATGTGGCTGTCTTTAAAATATACATTTTTGGATGCAAATAAGATAAATAATACCTGACATCGCTTAAGTTAGGCTTTCTTGGATTCTTGCGAGCAGCAATAAACGCCGTGAGTTACGAGTAAAACAAATAAGAGAACGGGCATTATAAGTATGAAATGTACAATGTAAGCGCTACCGTTGCGTTACAGTGTAAAGTCATTATGCATGCACAGTCAAGTGCATGTTACAAGAAGCGTGCCTCGTCGGTGCTCGAGTTCCGAGTAGGATGATACTGTTATGTTCATGTGTACGCCCCATTGTCGAGATAGAGGTATGTGAGATTTAGTAATAATTTATTGGTTGGCATCGTTTTCACTGATCGTCTTCAAGGTTTTGTCGATTGTTTATCGCCTCAAAATAGTTTGTAATTTCATGGACGATCGAAATATGATGTTTATAACATGCACAATGACTTATATCCATTGTAAAAATTCACGTTACAGTGTAGTATAGGAGAGTTGGTCATTTAATATATGCCTTTATTTCAGATTTTACGAGTTGAACCGTCCTTAAAGGTTGTCTTATTACTCGTCGTCATGGCATTTCATGGCTCCGACTCAGACTCTACCGGGAAATCCGCATCCTTGCTACATGCGATGTGAATTAGAAATATTAAATAAGCTCCCTTCTATTGACCACCCCCACCACCATCCCCCCCCCCCCCCCCCTCCCCCATCTTCCTCTCCCTCCGGAAGCTTCATAGAGGGCATTTTTTGATCAATGTTTTTTGTTTATTTTAATCAATTGATGCATTTCTTCCTACTGCACCAAGATGTATCCCATGGTTTTTATGTGTTTCTCTCCATTATCTGGCTTGTGTTTAGCCTCGTTTCCACACGTGTTGGATTTATCAGGTTTCCCTCCAGTACCAAACCCGATTCTGGAGTTAGGGGTGTTGCAATCTGCTTGTTGGTTACCAAGGAAACCGATTCTTGCTTTGGAAAAATCTTTATGGCTACTCACAGCATTGAAGCCTTCCTTGTTACAGTAGAGCTGTAAAGAGGCCTGCGAACCAATCAGCGTCTTCCACGTTTCACGACCCAGTGATGTGGCGCGGTAGTTCCCGTCAGCGATCAGTGAGTACAGAGAGTTGGCCTGCGTGTTGATGACAATGAACCTTTTCCGCTGGCCCATCTTCATACCGAGACAGATCTTGGAGAAGGGTGTGTCCCAGTAGGTCGGTAACTTGGTCTCTAGTGAATCAAACCCAGTCTCCCCTCCAGGAAGGTTGTATTCATTTTTATCACTCCAGTATGTGGAGTCATAATGAAACGTTATCTGAGAAAGAATATAGATTAAAATATATCATACGCAGAAGATTGAAACAAAAAAGTAGGATATATTTTAAAATTAATGTTGCCCGTTATAATCCATCAAATATTTTTCTCGCGCGCGATTGGTCTAAACACGTCACGTGACGCAGCCAAAACTGGGGAATACCCGGTGATATTCCCCAAGTGATATTCCCCAGTTTTCAAAGTTTACGTCACGTTCGCAAGTTCAGTTTTCGTCTCAAATAAATTGCTAAGTTTAATATAACTGATTGTTTTGAACAGACTAGAGACATTTTTGGACGCGAACAGAATTATTTTTATGTTTTACAGCTTGGCCGAGATCTTCCACAGCAAACCGATGAGAGCGGCCTTGTGAACAAATATTTGAAGGATAATAACTACAATAGCCTCCATTTGGCTTCAAAAATATGCTCGGATATTTGTCCTTGGTCATTATCTGTTCCTCGAAGCTCACAGTTTTCCTCGAGCTTCGCTCTCGGAAAACTGTGAGCTTCGAGGAACAGATAATGTCCGCGGACAAATATCCGAGCATATTTCCTTGCCAAATGGAGCCTCCATTTGGCAAGGAAATATGCACGGATATTTGTCCGAGGGCATTATCTGTTCCGGCTATTGTTTATATATATAGCGGCTATTGTTTATATATCTCGGTTTGGAAAAACAAACCTTCTTCGGAGGATTTTAGAATGAAATGAGTAAATACGTTACAGGACCAAAAGTTTAAAAATATGAAATAAATACCCTTTACTAACCTCGTCTTCTCGGTCCGTACTGTAAGTTACGGACCGAGTTTTTTCCCCTTCGATTTATGGCCCAAGCGCGAATCGAAGCTCGCGGGCCATAAATCGAACGGAGAAAAACGAGGATCCGTAACTTACTGTACATGAGTACGGACCGAGAAGACGAGGTTAGTAAGATATTTATTATATCTCTCCCTTTGGAAAAAGGAAAACATTTCAAGCCAAGCGCGAGGAAAGCAGTTTCATTTGACTGACACGCATCACAGGCAAAGGACGAGTCGATTGCATGATCGAGTTCGACGAATTGTAAACACGAGTTGAATCCAAACTTCAAACGCCGGTCTTCAAACAATTTCTACCTGTTCTTTTCTGTAAAAGCATGAAAACTAGGTAAAGTTCAAGTTTACTTTTAAATTACTTCTTGAAGTTCGTTAAACAGACAAGGACAATAAGTTTAATTTAATTTGATTGATTTGATTTTCTAAAGCTCTTTTATCCGATTGCAATCGTTTTAAGTAGGCTTCAAAATCGTCTTCCTGAGACATTATTATGCAGAATTTGAAATTAATCGAAACTAACTTGCAAATATGGCGTCATGATCAGGAGCACTCTCAAATTTCGCGGGCCGTATACTGTAGAATACGGCCCGTAAAATTGACCAATCACAGCGCGCGTACTATATACGAGATATTATAAATGATAATTATTAATAGAGAGATTGAGCACCACGTTCTACGGCAAACGGCAAACGTCAGCTTGCACTCGATTTTCTTTACTTTTCCTCCAATCGTTAAATAAATCCATCAGAAAAATTGCAAATTATTCACACGTTCACGATAAACGCGAAACTACTCACTTTGACGTACAGATGGCAAACGCCAGACGGCCAATGTGGGATTGTTGCCGTTTGCGGGAAAAACAAACGTGATGCTTAATCTCTCTATTAAAAAGGCACTATTGACCGAGAGAGATCAAAATTAAACGCAATGAGTTTATGCCGATTTCAGCCGTAAATAAGGTGAAGAAAAATCAATTTGTGTAATCAACAATTTAGTAACCAGTGAATTTTTCATTCTCGTAGGGACATGGCTCTTTCTGTAGATTTTTTAGTTCAAATGAATGGAGAAAAAAAATAAACCTTTGTGCCGTTTATCTTCATGACTGGCGTCCATCCACCTCCTCCACAATCTCCAAGTTCAGTCATGTGACAAAATACGGAGATTTTCGAAGTCCCTATGCTCAATGTGTAGGCTTTGTTTTCTTTAGGCCTGAAGTGTATCAATGGACATGAGAGCAAGTTATAATTAGCACAATGCAGGTAATGGTAATGGTAATGGTATTTGTATAGAGCATTTTCTATTTAGTATATCCAAATGCGCTTTACAATTCAACTCAGGGGTGAGATCGGACATCAGCTTGTAAAGGCGCCTATGGCAGCCGCTATCAGTCCATTCATGATCTCACCCCACCCACCCACCCAGCCCACGAATACACGTAAATAGGGTAGACCACAGCACCGGGGACTATGTCCCCTACTCTTTTCGAACAGTGATGTGGGTTATTTAACGTCCCCTACTAATTTGTTATGAAGAGATGTATGAGACAACAACATCAACAACAACCAAATGAAATAAAGTGAGAAGTGTGATATATGAGTGAAATCATACCTACAGCATGCAACTTATTATAAAATAATAAAGCCACGATATATAATACATTCGCTTTCAATGGGTTAACATATCCCTCATGTACCATAATAGCTCTATTAATTTTAAGACCCCTGCAGAGCCCTGTAGACCCTGAAGAGCTCTCTTATATTACTGTCAGAAAACGCAGAGGCGGATCCAGGAATTTTTTGATAGGGGGGTCCGACCAGGGTTTTCCCAAAAATTTGATGTAAAACAAAAGTTCATTTTTTTGGTGATAAATACTGCAATTCAAAAGCTCAATGCAAAGTGCAACGCAAGTTTCATTTTTAAACAATTAACCAATTAATAGTCATGCATGTGCGATCCTTCAGTGGTAGGAATTTCAGTTTCAAACCATTTAATTAGGTCTAATAGAAGGGGGGGGGGGGGGGGTTCCGGATCCCCCCGACCCTCCCCCTGTATCCGCCACTGAAACGGCTTTATTTCATACGTTTCTGTTAATGAAAAGCATTGTTGAAAACACAGTCACAACTAAAATAGACGATTGACTTTTGCATACTGAAACATCATTACTTCATTTGCAACCTCGATTCCAGGCTCTCTCTCCTTTTCCTCCCTTGTCGTTGAGTAGAAAGACCCTGGTTACGGCTGGTCACGTGACCACCCAAATTCTGGGTGGTAAAAAAATATATTCAGTGGGAGGGGTGGTAGAGTGTTAGAGTTGTTGCTGTGACAAATCTACCATGTGAGGGTGAGAGCGTTGACTCTGAGTCGCAACTCGCAGACGCAGCAGGTCTTCAAACAACTCGCTAGAAAAGCAAGCACCAAAAAAGTTTGTACATCAGCTTACATGTGGTTATTCAAGCTTCTACAGGCTTTGCCAGGCCGTTTGCGAAGATCACTGCGATAATCTTTTCTCGGAAACTGCTTGCGTAATTCTCAGAACTGCACAACTACGACGATCGATCGGACGTTTTACAACGGAATTTTGTCCACGGAAAAAAGCCGATCATTTCGAGAATTGAGTTTACATGTAAGCTTGGTATGTGAACAGCTTTTAGGTAACGAGTTTAAGTGATCGTTAAATTGTATTCACTGCATGCAAAAACTTCCGATGGAAAAAAATTCCTTCCTACAGTCCGTTTGACATATTTCGTGCCGTACAAGGTTGTTGATTTTTAAGGAACCGCTTCGAGCGGTTCAGGGTTGTTGTAGTAGATTTTTTGACACCAGAAAACTATATTATGGTCAAACTAACACAAAATCAGTTAGAGAAAATAGTAAGCTACTCTTTTATCCTAAAATTTGGACTATTTTGCTCCAAATGAATTTGTAAATAAATGCCGTTGTGTTTTAATTTAGTGAGTTTGCAGGGTCAGCTGTGAACGAGCTCGCCAAGCTTATTGTTGTTTACAAAGTTGGTTTGAGACCAAGGTGTCTGGTCTACAACCTCGTTTAGCTTTACGACCCGATCATGAACCTGTCTACTTAGTGTAAAAGTGAATGAAGTCGATGGTTCATCGTTATATTAAATGAGCCGGTAGCTTATAAATTCTGTTTTCGCAAGGCGAATTTTCCATTCTCGTAATTTTCGCGCCGCTGCTTTTGTGGCTCGAAAATATCCATCACGTATACATGTTCATGTCATGAAGTTGTAAAGAATAAAAACAAACGTTCCATACAAATAGCCTGTTTCACTTTTAACATAATCTTGCCGTATAAAATGCTGTTCCATTTGCCCCTTCGATCCCTTGGTTAGTAATTATTGTTCACCTTGACAAAACGGCCTCAAAGACCCACCCTCCCTGCGGTATTGTTGTAACCGCATAGTCACGTGACCAGCCGCAACCAGGGTCTCTCTACTCAACGACAAGGAGGAAAAGGAGAGAGAGCCTGGAATCGAGGTTGCTTCATTTGCACTGTGACTTATGCATCTTTCACTTACACATTCCTGTCATAACTTTCCTTGCACGAAGCTAAAAAAAGAGAATATATAGATGTTACTGAACATCTTTTTTTGCAAGTTTTTTGGCTCGGTCCATAAACTTGCAAAAAAAGAATGAGACCAATATTTTCCAATACGGACCGAACAAGCTAGTTCAATAAAGTTTTTATTATAATGTTTTTTTTTAACTTTGCTGATAAATTAATGCAACCATTATTGGCTAACGCGCGCGCGCCAAAGCTAAGCATATTCTTGCATTTTTCGGGCCACTTTGAAAAAAGTTTAACCGAAATTGCCCGCCAGACACGAGGAAAAAATGTTTCTACTTAATAGAAAACAGCTTTCTTTTTGGTCAATGTTTTATAAAAGGAATTCGATGAAATGAGTTTGTGAGCGGTCCATCTTAGCGGTCCGTATTGCAAAATTCGGAACGCTCAGGGAACCAATCAGAATGCTCCTTTTCATCGTGGACCAGTTTGCCATATAATATAAGGCACCGTCAACTCACTTCAAATAAATATTTTTAAGAATTAAGAGATGATATGAGAAAAGCAAAACTTATTACTCGTTTCTTTAAAAAAAACTGGAGGCTTAAAAGCGAAACCACTGTACAAGGGAAACAAGTAGGGGATTTTACTTTCTTTACACTTCCGTAAGTTGCTGCATCAATATAATGAATGAACAAATGAGAAATAAATGAAATTGACCATTTATCTCTCTGTCATAAATAATTATTTTATATGCACGCGCTGATTACCCGCGAAATTATGCGCAGTAATAATGCAGTGATATAAAGGGATTGATTTGAGATCCTTCAAAGGAGCTTGTCCTGTACTATGGAGTTCACAGGTTCAAAGTTAGTCTTCTCCGTCTTGCCACTGTCCCCCCCCCCCCCCCCCTCCCAGGCTTCCTGCCAACAGTGGAATTCTTAGCCATGCCTGTATGTTTATTTGAAATACCATGAATTACGAAAAATATCACCCTTACTGGTACTGCAGTTCTTTCCATCTCCAGCATATCCAGGTTTACAAGAACAGTTGAATGATCCCTTGGTATTGTTGCAAACAGCACTAGCACTGCAGTTGTGTGTTCCTTCAGCGCACTCATCAATGTCTGACGAGAAAATAAACAGTATTTACTTAATAAATTAAATTAAGACAACATTATTCAGCAGGGTTAGTAAAGTTATTTGTTTATCGACACTGCATTTTTACGTCAAACCGAGAACGGTGCAATTTAAATTTGTAATCCATTTTATCCATGGTATCCATATGGCTGACAGGTACGGTTGAATGCTCCCTTGGTATTGTTGCAAACAGCATTAAGGTATAAACTGCAATTATGTGTTCACAACACTCGTCAATATCTGAAAATAACTGGTAAAAGTAGTTTTTAACAATTTTCCGATAAGACCAATATATATCACCTGATTATTCTGTAATCATCAATAATGTTATTTCAAGAACATCGAAATAATCTACCTTTGCAATCTCGTCCATCTCCAGCATATCCAGGTTTACAAGTGCAGTTCAATGATCCCTTGGTATTGTTACACAACGCATCAGCACTGCAGTTGTGTGTTCCTGCAACACACTCGTCAATATCTGAAAAAAATGTCACTTATTTTAAGTTATAAAGTTATTGATAGTCTGGCCAAGAAGACCAAAATATATGTGAAAATTATTCAGTAATTATCAATGAAATTAGTTCAGGAACATTGACAAAAATATAATTGTACCTTTGCATTCTCGTCCATCTCCAGCATATCCAGGTTTACAAGTACAGTTGTATGTTCCCTTGGTATTGTTGCAAACAGCATCAGCACTACAGTTGTGTGTTCCTTCAGCGCACTCATCAATGTCTGAAGAGAAAAAAAAGACTTATTCTTATTTTCTTAATAAAATAAATTAAGACAACATTATTCAGCAGATAAAAGTTATTTGTTTATCGCCACAACATTTGTACGTCAAACCGAGAACGGTGCAATTTAAATTTGTAATCCCTTTTATCCATGGTATCCATATGGCTGACAAGTACGATTGAATGTTGCAAACAGCATTAAGGTATAAACATGAGCTATAGGAGACGTGGGTTTTGACTAAATAAAAGCAAATTACTTACAAAGAAGTAGTCCTTTGTCTTTAATTGCCATCTTAAGTACGGGTCGCACTACAGCCAATTTTGACCAATTTTGTTTATTCAAGTGTCAAATCTGTCAACACGTAACGTAAAAATCGTAAAAAATACAGTGCGACCCCCAGTTTCAATTTTTTGCCAATTTTTTGCGAATTGCCAAATTTTCGCCAATCTTCAAAGAAGCCGAAGTGTTGCCCTGGAGGCGACCAAATTTTTGAAAATCACACAATTTTGTTATTTTAGCCCGTTTTAGCCATTAAACTGTCATTCACGCAAGATGCTATGTTTTGATAAGATTCGCTAGTTTAGCGCATTACGGGACAAAATAATTTTTTACCTGGTTCATCTGACTCTTTTAATAATTATTTCGACCGGAAAACGAAGAACATGAACATCGATATTACGCCGCGAATGTCTATGACTACACTGGGTCTGATCGAAACCAAATTTACCGGCGGCAATTTGGAGAACAATTCGTCTCAAGTTCAAAACAATCTCCTTCGATTGCAATTGAAGCCAGCAGCAAGAAACGACGAAAACCAAGAAAGCGAAATACGAAACCTGGTCCCAAGCCGTTTAAGTTTACATTTACATCAATCAGGAGAGTTTTGGAAAACACATCTTGGTTCAGTAGTGCGACCACCACCAAAATTTGGCACTTGCGAATTGTTTGCAAATTTTTCCTCGCCAAAAATTACAAAATTTTTTATGTAAACAAAATTGGCTGTAGTGCGACCCGTACCTTAGCCGTCTATACATTGGGTATTTGAGGCATAATAAAAACAGCTTCGTATCCATTCGATTTGTGTTTCTTCACTGTTGTTACGATACTTTGGTAGCCAAGCTTTATTGAACTCGGAGGCGATCGAATGGATACAAAGCTGTGGTTATTATGCCTCAAATACACAATGTATATAGTCGGCTAAGATGGCAATTAAAGACAAAGGACTACTTCTTTGTAAGTAATTTGCTTTTATTTAGTTAAAACCCACATCTCCTATAGCTCATGGTATAAACTGCAATTATGTGTTCACAACACTCGTCAATATCTGAAAATACATTTCACTTATTTTTACTTGTAAAAGTTACAATTTTTCCGATAAGACCAATATATATCAACCGATTATTATGTAATCATCAATAATGTTATTTCAAGAACATCGAAATAATCTACCTTTGCATTTTCTTCCATCTCCAACATATTCAGGTTTACAAGTACAGTTGAATGATCCTTTGGTATTGTTGCACACTGCATCAGCACTGCAGTCATGCGTTTGTTCAGTACACTCGTCAATGTCTTAAAATAAATTTTAAGCTATACTTATTAACAATTTGGTCCAGAAGACCTATATTAATGTAAATATTATGCAATGCAAAAATTTACCTTTGCATTCCCGTCCATCTCCAGCATATCCAGGTTTACAAGTACAGTTGAATGATCCCTTGGTATTGTTGCAAACAGCATCAGCACTGCAGTTGCTTGTTTCTGCAACACACTCGTCAACATCTGAAAATAAATTTCACATATTTTAAGTTATAGTTATTAACAATTTGGTCCAGAAGACATATATTAATGTTAATATTATGCAGTAATCATCAATATTTTTTTTCCCCATAGGAATGCAAAAATAACCTTTGCATTCCCGTCCATCTCCAGCATATCCAGGTTTACAAGTACAATTGAATGATCCCTTGGTATTGTTGCAAACAGCATCAGCACTGCAGTTGTGTGTTGCTTTAGAGCACTCATCAATATCTGAAAAAAAAAAATGTATCGGGCAATGTATTTATTTGTGAATATACATCATTTCCACTTATAAATTTTGTATCACCTAGAATTCAGTTCAATCTAGTATCTTAACTCGGGATGTATATAACACATCCACGTCAGCCTCCTCCTCAGGCGCTTCGCTCTTTTGCGATTGAAGAGAGCGAAGTGCGAGCAACTAGGCACGAGCGCGAAGCGCGAGGGACGGCGGTCCCTTTCGCCTTCCTTCCTTCCTTCCTTCCTCCCCTTCCTTTGCGCTCCCCACCCATTTTCTTGGAAATAAGAGAGACGTCTGGGTACGAGGCTAGCACGTCCACAAATTATTCCTTTGAGGTACGCAATATAATATTATGATAACATATGACGTGGCGGTGGATTCCTTTCCGGTCTGGATAATATAAGACTTAATTTGGGATAAGGTTTACCTTTATTACATGTCCGACCCATAAAGCCAGCAGTACACAAACATCGATATCCTTTGTCAGTAAAACCGGTTTGACAAGTAGCGTTGTTCTTGCAAGGGTTAATAACACAAGCGCTCTGAAACACAAGAAAGACAAGCACAGCAATAAACAATGCGATAAAGACCTTAGTGGCATAGCAAAAAAATGTTTTCACAATTCTACAGTCATTTCCCATTCCTCTCTGTCTGTCTGTCTGTCTCACTTTACCAAACTGACATAATATTTAACATCCATGATTTCTGAAACTAACTAACCACAGTAAATGTTTACAGTTAACAACGACTTCCGCTGATCGAGAGGCCAGTTAAGTTTTTGACCAATCAGAGCGAGAATTTAGAACGAAATGTTTCGAGTTAATGTTAGGAGTCGCTTGTCGTGTACATGTACTCAACTGGGTTCAAAATTAGTTTTGCAGCTGGGTGCAGTTGTTTGTCCCCGTCATGATGTTTTTAACTTATTTTTGTAAAAATACGTTTATCCGCGCGGATTTGAAATTTTAACATTGTAGTCGCTTCGAAATTATTTTAGTCACTGGACCGTACCGAGAGTTGTTTTGTCCGCGCTGTATCAAAGGACTCATAGTTATATTGCTGTTATCTTGTTGAGTTGTTTTGTCCGCGCTGTATTCAAAGTCTCATCTTGATGTTATCTTGTTGAGTTTGTTTTGCTGCACCGTTCAGAAAGTGGTTAATTTTGTTTTCATTCTTTTGTCGCGCCGTTCAAATCAACCAAATTTTTGCGAAAGCAGTCAATAAAAACTGACTGTTCCAACGACTAGCATTCGCGCTGCTCGAACATGATTGGTAAAAACACGACAAACTAAGATTTTTTTGTTCGAACTCGGGCTGTGATTGGTTGAAATGTCTTATGTAGAAGTCGCTGTACTGTAAAATTAGTTGAAATAAATCATGATGTTTAGCTGAAGCGAGGAAACAAATATGTACAAGGTTGTAAGGTCTAAGGTTACAAAACAAGAAAAAATTCAAGAAAAAACTTGAAAAAAGGCAAATTAATGTTTGCAAACTTTGTAAAGTGACACTTGCCTCAGCTCCATGATAAACATAATTTGTGTTTTCCTTCAGCTCGTCCATGTGTCCTTCATGAGTAGAATTATTCAATTCACAATTGTATTTTCCATTTCCATCTCTTTCTTTTTTTAGATTATAACTGGCACAGTCGGCTTCCATATAGCACAGCGTCTCACAGAAGTCCCCATCCATGACGTCAGTGATGCGAATCACGTGGTTTTCCAGCCGTTTGTCGTTGAATGCCTTGGCAGATCGGAACTCCAATTGACGGCATTGGTCTGAGGCAGAGTGACCTTTGGAAATTAAAAAAATAATATTTTTATTTATACATGGATATTGCGACGAAAACAAAATAGTGCGCCATGGTGGCAGAAGTGGGAAGTGATGTATAGTTAACAAATTGACGTTAGTTTTTAATGCGTCTGTCGATCCTGTTATTGTTCATGAATTTCGCCATGCAATTGTAATATTGTCATAAAAATCATTATTCACCCAAACCAATTTCCTGAAAAAATCGGAAATAATTCGGAAAGCTGACCTGTTTAAAAATTGAAATTTTTAAATGTATGTGCTAAATTCTTATTACAATTATATATTGCAAGCTCTTCGCTGCTCATCCAGTTAAATACTGATGCTCAATCTAACACATTCAAAGCCTATATTTATTTTTTCCATATCTACCAGTAATATTAAATTTTCCGTGTTCGTTTTAATTTGCCAAATAAGTTTATTTGTCGGCAGTTCAATTCATTAAACATTAATGAAACAAAAGCTCCCTTATTTTATGGTTGAATTTCCCGTCACACTTTCAATTATAAAAGGTGGATTAGTTGTAGCATACGCCTATAGTTGTTGCAATTGCTACCTGCGAATTTGTTTGTATTGTTTCTAAGCTAAAAAAATAAAACAATTCTCACGGGGAAATGACAACAATTTTGCGAGCTGTGTGCTACAAATAAATTCACCCAAAGATTCGTTAACAGGTTAAATTTGAAATTCTGTTATACCTTGACATTTCTGTCTGTACACAGATGGCAATATTTGCTAAACTCCGGCGATAATTAGAATGTTGATACAAATATCATTTTAATTAATATAACGACGTCTTTCTTCAAAACAATATAATATTCCTGTTTGTATTTCATACGTTATGTCAATTTAATTTATGGTAAAACTTATATTGGACAGACTCGGAGAAACTAATTAAAGTTTTGCTCTTATCTTGGCACCCTATGCTCGATAGTGAGCACTTTTTAGTAGTTCGTTTAATGTACCCACCCTTCGTATAAGGGTTGTCTTGTGTTCTTTATTAAACTGGGGCCATGATCACTTCTAGGCCTTGTGGTTCGGTTGAGAATGCATAGCGATCCAACGCAAGCTTTTTTGGCATTAATTTTCTTCTATCGTATAACTTTGCCTCGATCGACCTTTGGACACATTTTAAGCATTTTAAGAATTTATACGCATTATTTCAACAAGCAAAATTATAAGATATGTTTTTTTTTAAGCTATGAAAAGTTCATGTTTTCGGACGAATTTTATAGCGCGAGATTAAACAACAACGGTATTAACATCAGCGCGAATTCTGTTTATAATTGCGTGCGGGTTTAATTAACTCGTGTGCACTATCCGATTTGGCTGTTATAAAAATATAACGCAATGATTAATAGCAGACTGAACATTATTATGAGCTTAATTTACTTTTAGTTGATAAACTCCTTTAGAAAGGAACTTTATTATAAATATATTACACTATTCTTCTCGTATTGAACCTGATGTATAATACGCAGCGTCTTCCAAGTAAATCCGCGAGGCATTGAAAGAAAGAATGGAAGAACAGAAAATAGCTGTGTGATAAGCTTTTCCGAACACTTATTTATCAGTAAATACCCGCGGTAATAATAAAATACTATTTTCCCTATTTTATGATCGACGTGAACTTACCTTGTGAACAGGTAGTCTTGGGTATCACAGAGCACAGTTCCAATAAAACGAGCCAAATAAAAACGGAAAACATGGTAAAGAAGTTGAGAATTGTCTCGCAATAGTTGTACTGATGGAGTAAATTCCAATGAAAAGGTATTATTTGCGCGCTTTCCACTCGTAGCCTGCGTATCAGGTGCTGGAGTAATATAGAGCTCGATTGCTCAACTTAACACATTTGAAGCTCATATTACATTTGTCCTTTTTAAGCCAATGATGGTTAATCTGTCACCAGTTCTCTATTAACTATTTATGAAAGAAAGAGCCCCTTTATATTTGCGGCTTAACTTCTTTGTTCAAATTAACAGTTATAATGGTTTTCATTGGTTAATTATTCTTTTAAACACGACACGTTTGTCTGAATGCAGGTGGTAATATTTGCAAACTTCAACTCAAGTTATGTATTTGTCGTTTTATGTAGTAGTATGCACTAACATATATTCATATGATGATGATGATGATGATGATGATGATGATGATGATGATGATGATGATGGACTAACATATATTCATTATGTTGGTGCATTCATTTATATCGAGTCAATTCACCCCTTCCCGTGTTTTGACAATGATATTAATTATTAATTATAATTCTATAATATAAGTCCTTTTTAGAAAAATAACGAAATACTGCGGTGCGTTCGCTGAGTCTGAATCTGAATCTACACTAGGAATCTATAGCTTGTGAATCAATCGCTTTTTCGTGTTCTCCCAACACCTCGCAAGTTCCGTCCCGACCCCGAAAACTCCCAACAACAGTCACCTCTCTACAATGCCCTATTCCAGGCGTTCGGATAGTGGTGGAGCGACGAGAAAATACGCGCGAATCGCTAAGATCGGCGACTGATAAACTGGCGGGGGATTGGGGAGAGGCCTAAAGAGGATGATCTAAGAGAACACATCCCCCATACATGGGCTTCTTCCAATGATAACTTTTTTTCAATCTAATTTTAATTTTTTCAGTAGATGGACGTCAACACGACGGCGAGAAAAATCTTCGCAATGACATCTGATCCTCTGATCATTGGCCGCGCGACCATGGGGACGAGAACTAAAATAACTTTCACAGCGTGGCGCGAAGCGTAAAATAGATTGAAAAAACTATCATGGGGCATGGGGATGTGTTCTCTTAGATCACCCTCTCTTGATTAAGGTCATATTGCAGTTCGAGGACTGTTCTTTCGAGATCAGGGAGCTCCTAGGAAATCGAATCGAATAAATGTTTATTTTATGACAAATATTCGAGAGGTTGTACGGAATTTGTCGGTCCAAAACTGCTCGAAGTTGCCTGCCTTGTTACAATATCAGTATTCACGAAGCGAGTCAAAAACTTTGAAGTCCCAAGACTGCTAGCTCTCGCACGCTTCAAATCGCCATAAAAAAAAACGCATAAAAGCTAAAATAAACAAATTCCAAGTATTTGACTTTATTTATTAATTATAGACAGCTCTAAATACTTTTAGTATACCTTAAAGTAAACAATTAAATTTAAAGTTATTGTTTTTCAGTCATTTTGACATTTGCTTCTACCATGCGGTTCAAATATACTGTACAACATTTATGTTACATTGTGACGATGCCATTTATTTATTTGTTTATCTCGACAACGTACTTGTTGTGAAATTACAAAGACGACGTTACAGTCACGATTTAACTTGTATAATAACTTTTATTATATCATATCAATTGGTCTGAATGGTTCCATTCTACCTGGGGGGAGCTGAAAGCGACCGCACTGATTTCAAAACTATTGTTACGGGCTTAAAGAGCGTAAAAACAAATGTAGCCAAACTTTGTGAATTTTCCGAAAAATTATCTGGCAACAATTTGTTGCTTAAATTTTTTGATCATGCGACTTGGTGTTTCCATGGAAACCAAGTTTTGACAGGACGTTTAACTTTACCCAAACGTGGTGTTTTTCAGCTTAATTGTCAGTTTTCATGAAACACTTCCAAAATCTTTGCAGTTGTAGCATCCTTCTATTTTTGTGATTTTTTTTCAAATCAAATTTGGAGATTTTTTGACATTTCTGAACAATTTAGAAATACAAGATGAAGGATCCAAGATGCCGGATTTTTTTTAATGTATGACGTCATTATGGTGTGATATGACGTCATAATTGACACGTGGCTGTCATTAAAATATACACATTTGGATGCTTACACGCAATATAAGTGTCATTTTCAAGATACCTAGGGGGAGCACTTTCTGCCCCCCCCCCCTCCCCCCCAACTCCCCCAAGATACATAGGTGAACATTAAAAGCTTTTAAAATATAGACTGAAAACTGCGCGCGCTCTGATTGGTTAAAAACCATGTTTTATCAGAGTATATAACATAGAAAAGCGTGTTTTATCGCTTCGCGCGCGTAAATCTATATTTTAAAGCACATGAAGAAGCCAAAACCATGTATTATACTGTCATAAAACACCCACTTGGGAAATATAGAAAATACTCGCCTGCGGCTCGTCTTTTCTAAATTTCTCTCGTGTTCTCAAATTTCCGTCGTGTTTTATGACAGTATAATACATGGTTTTGGCTTCTTTATTTGTTAAATAATTATACTTAAAATAAGATAAATAATACCTGAAGTCGCTAACGTTAGGCTCTCTTGGATACGTGCGAACAGCAATAAACGCCGTGAGTTACGAGTAAAACAAATAAAAGAACGGGCATGATAAGTATGAAATGTACAATGTAAGCGCTACCGTTGCATTACAGTGTGAAGTCATTATGCATGCGCAGTCAAGTACATGTTACAAGAAGCGTGCCTCTTTCAGTTCAGTTGTCGGCGTGGGCGGTGCTCGAGTTCCGAGTAGGATTATACTGCTGTTCGCCCCATTGTCGGGATAGAGGTATGTGAGATTTAGTAATAATCGGTTGGCATCGTTTTCATCGTCTTCAGGGTTTTGTCGATTGTTTATCGCCTTAAAATAGTTTGTAATTTCATGGACGATCTAAAAATTGTTTACTCGCCGTGGTATTTCATGGCTCCGACTTAGACTCTACCTCGCTGCCATGTGATGTGACTTAGAACTATTAAATTAGCTCCCTTCTATTAAGCCCCCCCCCCCCCCCCCCCCACCACACACACACACACACACACACACACACCCCTCCGGAGGTTTAATATAGGACGTTTGTTGGTGAATGTTTTTTTGCTTATTTTATCAATTTGTTCTTACTGCACCAAGATGTATCCCATGGCTTTGATGTGTTTCTCTCCATTATCTGATGACGGTGCAGCTTCGTTTCCACACGTGTTGGAGTCATCATCCTTCCCTCCTGTGCCAAACCCGATTCTGGAGTCAGTGGTGATGCAATCGTATTGGTTGTTACCAAGGAAACCGATTCTTGCTTTAGAATTATCCTCCCTGTCACCAACAGCATTGAACCCTTCCTTGTTACAGTTACGCTGTAAAGAGGCCTGCGAACCAATCAGCGTCTTCCACGTGTCACGACCCAGTGAGGTGGCGCGGTAGTTCCCGTCAGCAATCAGTGAGTACAGAGAGTTGGCCTGCTTGTTGATGACAATGAACTCGATCTGTTCATCGATCTTCATTCCGAGACAGATCTTGGAGAAGGGCATGTTCCAGTAGGTCGGTAACTTGGTCTCTTGTGAATCAAACCCAGTCTCCCCTCCAGGAAGGTTGTAATCATTTGTATTATTCCAGTACCTCGAGTTATAATGGAACGTGTTCTGAGAAAGAATATCAATTAAAATATATTATACGCAGAATATTAAAACAAAAAAGTAGCATATATTTTAAAATTAATATTGCCCATATCTCGGTTTTGAAACAAACCTTCTTCGGGGGGCTATAAGAACAAAATATGTAAATACGTTACAGGCACAGCATGAAATCTTAAATTTACGCTTCCGTAAAGATACCGTACAGAAAGCGTAAAGATCTTCTTTACGCATCTTTACGAACTTCTTTACAATTTCGTAAATAACGTCTTTACGCGTGGAAACGATAGTACGTAAAGACTCCGGAGAGAGACTATAAAACGCCCAATATCTTTACGCGTATTGTAAATCAAAGGCACTATGTGCCAACTTGTGAATGGAAAAGTAAAGCAATTAATTAACATAGAAATATGCAGTAGTACCGGGTAAATGTAAGTTGACAGTCTCGTCCTCGATGTTTTCGAGAATCGGCGAGTTTCGAGTTTTGAGTCTGACTCGAATAGGGATTTCGAGGAAACGATTTATTTCTCGAAACAGAACAATAAGATTCCGCGCGGCTTATTTTATTCACGCAGGCCGGTGTATTTCGTACTCACGTCCAAATCAGTGTTGGTCGGGAGGGAAACTCAAACGAAAAGCGTACAGTAAGCCCTGTTTAGAAGGTGTATATAAACACAGACTAAAAAATCATTTAGCGACTAGAGTGACCTGCTTAAAAGGTCTTATAAGTTGATTTATACCTCATTAACTAAATATTTCGGCCAATATGGTCGGACTGGTTGCTGTTCGTGAAATAAAATATTTCAATCATTTCAAAACGTTCTGATCTTGTTTGTGTAGTCGACTGTGCTTCGCACGCACAATATAAAATTAATTTTATATGTAAACATTCATTCTGTCATACACGAAACTCTTGGAAAGAAACATACTTCAGTTATTTATGAAGTTGCAATCCTTGAACTAAAATTAGCTACATTTAAATTATCAAAAATGGTTTTGCTCTCCTAGATACTATGAAAGTGAAAGGTTAATCTTATTTGTTTTGTCCCCCGTCACGCAACGCTTCCTCGTTCCGATAATAATATTTTAAAATTATTTCAACCATTCATGTTCATGCAACCAGACAATTTCATCAAACCAAGACACATCTTCGATTTCTAAGCAACTTTAGGATGGGGTATTAATTTTGTTATCTTGTCATCAAATAAACTGGGACTTTCGTGTTGTCTTTAATATTTACAGTGTAATGCCGGTCAGATTTTAACGTGTATGTTTCATGATCATATATATATTTTAAAGCTTTCTATCAATTATTCGCTCCTCTATGTCGTTGGCGCTTTTGCGGTAACTATAACTAGTATAAAGAAAATATACACTGATCCAGATAAAATGGTACTTTATTCATGAAACAAAACACGATGAGATGTTTAATTCTCCTCAGAGAATATTGAATTAACAACAACAACAAACAACAAATAATTCAAATATAAAATGCTACATTTCCTTTTAGAAGCAGAAATAAAAAGTTATTTCGCAAATAATTTTATCTGAGGCTTCATCTGCTATAATTTTTCATCGAGCGAAATCGTACAGCTTCATACGTCCGAGTACAAACGTTGTTTGAATTGGGATCAATCAAGAAAAACAACATTAAAAAATATCACTTACCGAACGGCACCGTTCTCGTATTAAAGTCCTGAAAACTCCATTGAAGTACGAGTTTCGGTTTCCGTTTGAATATAGCTTGTCTTCAATAATTATATATGTCCTCTTATTTGGCGATTGAGTATTCTTGACTGTTACTTCTTTCCATTTCGAACTTTACAGAAGGTGTATTTTGATCGTAATTTAATATGCCCTATGCGACACTTGGCGCCCACAGGATGGATGATGATTTTGATCATAGAAAGCAGAGAAACACCGTCTTCTAACAAGAAACCAATAGAGTACTGTGATCGTTTTGTTTAAAGATCGAATGAGCTAGAAATACTTAGCTTGTGGTGTGCCACATGAATTCTCGCTAAGATGGTCTTGAATATTTTGTCAGGGAACACAAACGCCTTGATTCGCGAACGCCATAGACAGCTCCCGCGCACAGATGGATCCATGATAAAACGTCACTGTATCTATCGTCCGGTTGACCCGAAAACTAAGGCCTTCATTCACTACAAAAAAAGTTCCTATAGCCTGTTTTATCAGTGTTATCCAGCCCAAAAAACAGTAAAACGAGCCAGATTAGCAAAGTTTGAGCCTACAGTAGTCGTAATTTCGGTCAGCGTAGTAACAATGGCACAAAGACCCCCCCATATGTATTTATATGTTTCGTATACACCTTCAAATCAACAAGTGCTGGCGTGGCGCAGTGGCAAGGTTCTGAGTTCCAAAGCAGGACTTCGAGGGTTCGAATCCCACAACCCGTCGTTTCAAAAAAAAAAAAAAAGGTAAAAAAAAAGGCAATTAATGCATACATTAATTTAATTGATTAATACATTACATTAATTTAATTGATTAATAGCTATTAAAGTTTACAGCCCATTGACCGAGTGACATTGTCCACCAGTGCTATAACTTGTTCTGCGCATGCGCGCATTCACAAGTTACAAATCGTAAAGGGAACATTTACGATATTTTACGATAACTGTAAAGCGACCAGAAAGGAGATCTTTACGCGTTAGTAAAGTATCGTAAATGGGCTATTTACCATTTTGTGGTTGCTTTTATTTTGCGGCGTTATTTCGTTTTTGTCAATCATAACTGTGGTATTTTCGCAGATTTTAGTGTCTGAACAAACCCTGAACAATTCCCGGCAATTGTACTCTTGATTTGTGTCTTCATGTATGTACACGGCACAATATTTTGTTGATAAATCTCCGCGCTGACCCGCAACAAAATCACCAACACAATGTTATCTTTCAGTTTTTATTGTTGAAGTGTGTAGTGTATTTGTATCACATATTATCTTGAGTTGGTCCGAAATTCACTATCCATGTGTCCAGTCCACGGAATCGCATACAAAAGCTTTACTGCCGACTGCCTCACCGTTTCGCTCGCGCGATATACAGTATCCCTAAAAATACACAAGTTATTAAACTTACAGCATTACAAATTAGTTAATGTATCCTCCACAAGCACAAGAACCACGAAAGAACCCAAAACTAGAAGGCAAAACTGCACATGTCAAATTCCGATGAAACAATGAATCGTTCGTTCGCTCGCTCGCTCGACAAATCAAGAGACAAAATCACTGAAATCAGGACGAATAAATCAGTCGCAGCTAAATCAATTGACTACGAATTACCTTTGTCCAGTTACGGCCGAGCTGATTGACTGGTCTAAACTCTTACAAGATACAGAAGGAACTCTATTTCGGCACAAACAAGCAAGAGCTCTTTAACTAAATCTGACCGTTGCAAATACAAACGCATTCTAATTACCCAAGCGTCCACGGTGGCCGTACAATGAAATTTCTCTCCTTTGGGAATTAACCTTTTCTTATTCAAAATTCAATTAATTAAACCACCACACTATGGTAACAACACTCAATTTATCCATTCTAAATAAAATATCGCAAGTTATTCTTTGTCACGAAAACTCCCGAAAACGGTAAAACTCGTAAACGGAATAAAGATGCGTAAAAAAGTTAAAGAAGCGTAAAGAATGACTGAACGTAATGAAGGGTAAAGCCGGACACGTGAAGAACAGTGAGTAAAGATACGTAAAGAAAGTTAAAGACGCGTAAAGAATGACTGTGCGTAACGAAAGGTAAAGACACGTAAAGACCGCAGTGAGTAAAGATACGTAAGAAAGTTAAAGACGCGTAAAGAATGACTGTGCGTAATGAAGGGTAAAGACACGTAAAGAACAGTTAGTAAAGATACGTAAATAAAGTTAAAGACGCGTAAAGTGTTACAGCCGGAAGTCGATCAAAATAACACGGCAATTCATTGATGAACACTGAAGACATTTCACTATAATTATTTCTGTATTTCTTGGGGAATTACAGTCATATTTATCATTTTCCTTTACGCACATGTATGTCCTTTACGTGGCCTTTACGCATTCTCTGTGTTTACGCATCTTTACGGAACGCGGAATTTGTCCGTAAAGAATAGGCCATATATTTACGGTTCTTTACGCAAGAAATAAAGATGCGTAAATTCGCGATTTCATGCTGTGAGGATCGTTAGCACAGAAGCTTTCGGTATAAAAGGGGCCAGGGCTGGCCATTCTCACAACTAGTTGTCACTCAACCATCAAAGCGTAAACAGCTGACAAACAACCTCCGCTTTTTGTACGGCGTTACAGATAAAATTTGTTTCATTTTGTTCTAAGAATGTCTTGTTAAAACATTAGCAAGTTATATCTTATTTTTGTTAATGATATATTTTAGTTTCATGAGATTTTGAGGTATGTTTAGTTTGCTGGATGCTTGACTCAACAACGTGACACGACTGCAAGAGCACAAATTTGTATTTCGCACCCGAAAGGAGTGAAATGTGGGAGGTGCCATCCCTTTTATAGCGGAACTTCTTGTTTAAACATATGAAATGAGGATGATGATGATGATAATGATCGATAGGTTAATAGCTAAATGGGATATGCCATTAGTGCAGCTCGTTGCGTCTATTTATTCCTCGCGGCTGACGAGCTGCACTAATGACATCAGTCCCGTTTAGCTATTGACCTATCGTTATCATTTATTTCATATTTTTAAAATTTTGAGTTAACGGTCCTGTAACGCATTTTATCATAAATTAATTGACTAATTAATTAACAAGAAGCTGTGAAAAGCTTAAATTCGGGCTTGCAATCCTTGACTTGGAGAAAAGTGTCCCGTTAATGGAGATGGTGAAGAATTCAATACGACAGGAAAGTACTACTTGCAAAATTCCCCACTGCCAGGCAACAAAGACTGACCTTGGGCCGGGGGCTGCCTGGTGAGGGGGGGGGGGGGGGGGGGGGTGGTAACAGTAGGAATTGAACCATCATCATTAATAAGGCACTAATCAATTTGTGTTATAATAGCAAAAATTTAGTAACCAGTGATTGTTTCAGTCTCGTAGGGAGATGGCTCTTTCTGTAGGTTTTTTTAGTTCAAATGAATGGAGAAAAAAAAAGGAACCTTTGTGCCGTTGATCTTCATGACTGGCGTCCATCCACCTCCTCCACAATCTCCAAGTTCAGTCATGTGACAAAATACGGAGATTTTCGAAGTCCCTCTGCTCAATATGTAGGCTTTGTTTTCTTTAGGCCTGAAGTATATCAATGGACACGAGAGCAAATTATAATTAGCACACTGCAGTGCAGGTAATGGTAATGGTAATGGTAATAGTGTAATGGTAATGGTAATAGTGTAATGGTAATGGCAAAGGTAATGGTAATGGGTATGGCAATGGTAATGATAATGGTAATGGGTATGGTAATGGTAATGGTAATGGGTATGGTAATGGTAATGGTAATGGTAATGGTAATGGTAATGGTAATGGTAATGGTAATGGTAATGGTAATGGTAATGGTAAAGGTAATGGTAATGGTAATGGTAATGGTAATGGTAATTGTAATGGTAATTGTAATGGTGATGGTGATGGTAATGGTAATGGGTATGGTATTGGTATTGATATTGGTATTGGTATTGGTAATGGTAATGGTAATGGTAATGGTAATGGTAATGGTAATGGTAATGGTAATGGTAATGGTAATGGTAATGGTAATGGTAATGGTAATGGTAATGGTAATGGTAATGGTAATGGTAATGGTAATGGTAATGGTAATGGTAATGGTAATGGTAATGGTAATTGTAATGGTAATGGTAATGGTAATTGGTATGGTAATGGTAATGGTAATTGTAATGGTAATGGTAATGGTAATGGTAATGGGTATGGTAATGGTAATGGCAATGGCAATGGCAATGGTAATGGTAATGGTATTGATATTGGTATTGGTATTGGTAATGGTAATGGTAATGGTAATGGTAATGGTAATGGTAATGGTAATGGTAATTGTAATGGTAATGGTAATGGTAATTGGTATGGTAATGGTAATGGTAATTGTAATGGTAATGGTAATGGTAATGGTAATGGGTATGGTAATGGTAATGGCAATGGCAATGGCAATGGTAATGGTAATGGTATTGATATTGGTATTGGTATTGGTAATGGTAATGGTAATGTAATGGTAATGGTAATGGTAATGGTAATGGTAATGGTAATGGTAATGGTAATTGTAATGGTAATGGTAATGGTAATGGTAATTGGTATGGTAATGGTAATGATAATGGGTATGGTAATGGTAATGGTAATGGTAATGGTAATGGTAATGGTAATGGTAATGGTAATGGTAATGGTAATGGT
The DNA here is from genome assembly GCA_029204205.1 of Desmophyllum pertusum. Taxonomy (NCBI): domain Eukaryota; kingdom Metazoa; phylum Cnidaria; class Anthozoa; order Scleractinia; family Caryophylliidae; genus Desmophyllum; species Desmophyllum pertusum. Next base: position 4,599,291 of record MU827303.1, read on the forward strand.
AATGGTAATGGTAATGGTAATGGTATGGTAATGGTAATGGTAATGGTAATGGTAATGGTAATGGTAATGGTAATGGTAATGGTAATGGTAATGGTAATGGTAATGGTAATGGTAATGGTAATGGTAATGGTAATGGTAATGGTAAAGGTAATGGTAATGGGTATGGAATGGGTATGGTAATGGGTATGGTAATGGTAATGCATGGTAATGGCCGATTTATATAGCGCGTGTTCTATTTGGTATTTCCAAATGCGCTTTATAATTCAACTCAGGGGTGAGATCGGACGTCAGCATGTAAAGGCGCCTATGGCAGCCGCTATTAGTTCATTCATGATCTCACCCCACCCACCCACCCAATCCACGAATACACGTGAATAGGGCAGACCACAACACCGGGGACTATGTCCCCTACTCTTTTCGAACAGTGATGTGGGTTATTTAACGTCCCCTACTAATTTGTTATGGAATGGAATGGAATGGAACCTTTATTGCAACTCCCTACAAGGGTTTTTCAGTTACATAACTACTTATAACCTACTTTATTAAGCCCCCCCCCCCCCCTCTCTCTTCTTTCCCCCTACTTATAACTACTTATAACTAAACGAATATGGAAGAAGAAATATGGTATGAAGAGATGTATGAGACAACAACATCAACAACAACTAAATGAAATAAAGTGAGAAGTGTGATATATGAGTGAAATCATACCTACAGCATGCAACTTATTATAAAATAATAAGGCCACGATATATAATACATTCGCTTTCAGTGGGTTAACATATCCCTCATGTACCATAATAGCTCTATTAATTTTAAGACCCCTGCATAGCCCTGCAGAACCCTGCAGACCCCTGAAGAGCTCTCTTGTATTACTGTCAGAAAACGCAGGGGCGGATCCAGGAATTTTTGATAGGGGGTCCGTCTAGGGTTTTCCCAAGAATTTGATGTAAAACAAAAGTTCATTTTTTTGGTGATAAATACTGCAATTCAAAATCTCAATGCAAAGTGCAATGCAAGTTTTATTTTTAAACAATTAACCAATTAATAGTCATGCATGTGCAATCCTTCAGTGGTAGGAATTTCAGTTTCAAACCATTTAATTAGGTCTGATAGGGTGGGGGGCGGATCCCCCCCCCCCCTCCCCGACCCTTCCCCTGTATCCGCCACTGAAAGGGCTGTATTTCATACGTTTCTGTTAATGAAAAGCATTGTTGAAAACACAGTCACAACTAAAATAGACGATTGCCTTTTGCTTAGGGACTGGTCAAAAAGTATAGAGTGGGTGGGCCGGAGCAGAAATGGGGTGGGTCATCAATTTTTGAGCCCTTAGAAAGGGGTGGGTCGTTCAATTTTCAGCTACCCATGGGGGGTGCGTCATCCTATTTTATAAAATGATTAGGCACACACTTAAAAAAACATAATAAATATTGTTTTTAACAATCGAAGGCTTGATTCTGCTGGAGCAGTTAGTCACACATTTAAAGCGGGGCAGCTTTACCGATCTGCAATCTATTTTTGTACATAAAACACATCTAGCCGAAATTATTATTATAAAAAACCCTCTCAAACCTCTTTTGTGTCTTTTTATATAACACGTAATTTTATATAATATATGAATGTTTTTTTTTTTTGCATTTCATTGCTGTATTGTTCCATCTACAAGACTACAAGTAAAAGGCAACTAAAATGAATCTTGGATTATCACCGAGAACTGTACATGGCTTGTATATTTTTCATCTTGCGTTTTTCATTTCATAAATTACTGATAAAATTATTTCTATATTGTTCCATAAACTCGGCCTGCTCAACCGTCATCGCCTCCTCTTGCTCTTCAACTTCATCAACGCTCTCTTCATCGCCTCTGTCTTCATCGCCTTTCTCTTCATCACCGCTCTCTTCATTGCCGCTCTCTTCATCTTCAGGACTGTCATCTTCCTCGATTTCCCTGGCCTCGGCTACTGCCTTTTTGACGACTGGCTTCAGGTTTTGAAGCAACGTGCTTCTGATGTTTTAAATCCGTGAGCCCAAAATTAAACATCACATATTCTACGCAGGATTTTAGTCATATCATGCACGTATTTGTATGGGTGTTTAGTTGTTCACACCCTAACGGGAACGTGATCTGTAATGTATTAACCTGAGTATCAGGCGAATTTTTCCGCGCTCTCTTTTACTCCTTCGTCTTTACGTGGTCGCGCTGAAAAATTAACGCCTGACACAATTCCTTAACGAAATGCCTTCCGCCCCCTTTTCGTGATGGATTGTCATTGATTGACATGACTTCTAAATAGCCAATCAAAATTACTTCCGATACGCGATACTCGCGAGAATGCCGGATTTCCACGCGTGGAACGAAACAGCTTTGGACGCCATTTTTGTTGTGAATGTTTCGTCGTTGTGTAAGCAAATTGGGGTGTTTTTCGAAGAGAAAACGTTTGAAATCAAATCTTCCCAGTATTCATATCTACATGGGAGATTTCACCATTCGAATAAGGAAGGACTATTAGAAATTCTGCGAGTAAACAACACGGTAAGCGAAGGAATTATTTAAGCTTAAATGTGTTCGATCGATCATTTTATAAAGTCGACCAGGTAAACTTGTTATAAGCTTTAATATTTTTTTATCATCGACTATAGCGTGACGGCATGCGAATTTAAAGCTTATTTTAAATTTTATATTACTGACATTGGCTACTTTTCATTTGATCAGTGATGTTTATTATAGTCAGTGAAAAGTCAGGCAACCACGGTTTGCTAAATTGTCATGTTATTAAAATACGTTTATTAATAATAAGCTTACAACATTTATGAGGTTCATGTATGCCGTCGCTTTAAATTGTACTAACTTTGTGCGAATGACAACTTGCAATTGAGGATCGAAGTTCAAAGGCGTTCTGTTATGCGTACAATCAACAGTTTTAAGCTAATATAAGTAGAAGACTGCTTCCATGCAGTTGAACGATCGCGATCGAGTCATGTTTATAATTATTGTGGTAATTTTATTATAACGCAAATACAAAATAAACTCACTTGAATAAAATATATACTGTTTTCTGTCCTTTGTCCCAAATAGCAGCTTCCAGACCATTCTCCCAAAGTCAAAAATACGAAGAGTTTTTCTGCTCTTTCCAACACTCTTTCCAACATGGCGGATTTCGCTTGACTCTCCACGCAACGCGCGTTGCTTTTACTTCCGGCGAAGTCTATTGTTGAATCAGCCAATCAGATTCATTAGAATCACGTCCAAAATCTGGACGTGATTTGTAATTGGCAGACAATCTTTAGAAGAATTGTATCAGGCCCATTTTTAGCGTGAGACCCGTAAAGAGAATGTAAGGAGCGCGAAAAATTGGCCTGATCGCAGGTTAGTAATGTATAAAATAAGTTCCCCATGTAATCTTGTTCAAACAGCTCCCTGATGAAGTCTGTACTTATCAGACAAAACCGGTCGGAGAAATATACCTTGAGTCAACAAGATTTTGTTGCAGTGTGCTGCTCACTAGTACTTTGTTAAAAAAAAAATTAAAAAAATGACAAATTAATTAAAAATTAAAAAAATTAAAAAAAAATAAAAAATAAAATTGTTAAAAAAAAAATCACCACCACAAGTTCATACGCAAATGTGGTTTCATTGTATTATGCAACCAAAAATTTCATGTTTTTAAGGGATGGGTCATGTAATTTTAAACCTTCATTTAGGGGTGGGTCACTCAGTTTTTGTGCCAAAAGGAAGGGGTGGGCCATGTGTTTTTTAACCACCACATTTCCAAATGCTCCGGTCTACCCCCCCCCCCCCCCTATTCTTTTTGACCAGTCTCTTACTGAAACATCATCATTACTTCATTTGCACTGTCTGTGACTTATGCATATTTTCACTTACACATTCCTGTCATAACTTTCCTTGCACGAAGCTGCAAAAAGAGAATATATAGATGTTATTGAACATCTTTTTTTTTGCAAGTTTATGGACATAAACTTGCAAAAAAAGAATGAGACCAATATTTCCCAATACGGACTGAACAAACTAGTTCAATAAAGTTTTTATTATAATGTTTTTTTTTTTAACTTTGCTGATAAATTAATGCAACCATTATTGGCTAACGCGCGCGCGCCAAAGCTAAGCATATTCTTGCATTTTTCAGGCCACTTTGAAAATTGTTTAACCGAAATTGCCCGCCCGACACGAGGAAAAATGTTTCTACTTAATAGAAAACAGCTTTCTTTGGTCAATGTTTTATAAAAGGAATTCGATGAAATGACTTAATAGAAAACAGCTTTGTTTTGGTCGATGTTTTTATAAAAGGAATTCGATGAAATGAGTTTGTGAGTGGTCCGTCTTAGCGGTCCGTATTGCAAAATTCGGACCGCTCAGGGAACCAATCAGAATGCTCCTTTTCATCGTGGACCAGTTTGCCATATAATTACGATAATAACAATTAAGAGATGATACGAGAAAAGCAAAACTTATTACTCGTTTCTTAAAAAAAACTGCAGGCTTAAAAGCGAAACCACTGTACAAGGGAAACAAGTAGGGGAAGCTATAAAAATAAAATTTCACAGTTAGCAAAGGAGATTTTACTTTCTTTACACTTCCGTAAGTTTGCTGCATCGATATCATGAATGAACAAATGAGAAATAAATGAAATCGACCATTTATCTCTCTGTCACAAATAAATAAAGTATTTTATATGCACGCGCTGATTACCCGCGAAATTATGCGCGCAGTAAGAATGCGCAGTGCTATAAAGGGACTGATTTGAGATCCTTCGAAGGAGCTTGTCCCGTACTATGGAGGTCACAGGTTCAAAGTTAGTCTTCTCCGTCTTGCTACTGTCCCCCTCCCCCCCCCCCCCCCCCCCCCCCCCCCTCAGGTTTCCTGCCAACAGTGCAATTCTTAGCCATGCCTGTATGTTTATTTGAAATACCATGAATTACGAAAAATACACCCTTACATGTACTGCAGTTCCTTCCATCTCCAAAGTATCCAGGTTTACATGTACAGTTGTATGATCCCTTGGTAATTGTTGCAAACAGCACTAGCACTGCAGTTGTGTGTTCCTTCAGCGCACTCATCAATGTCTGACGAGAAAAAAAACAGTATTTACTTAATAAATTGAATTAAGACAACATTATTCAGCAGGGTTAGTAAAGTTCTTTGTTTATCGACAATGCATTTTTACGTCCAAACCGAGAACGATGCAATTTAAGTTTGTAATCCATTTTATCCATGGTATCCATATGGCTGACAGGTACGGTTGAATGCTCCCTTGATATTGTTGCAAACAGCATTAAGGTATAAATTGGCAATTATGTGTTCACAACACTCGTCAATATCTGAAAATAACTTGTAAAAGTACAATGTAGTTTTTAACAATTTTCCGATAAGAACAATATATATCAACCGATTATTCTGTAATCATCAATAATGTTATTTCAAGAACATCAAAATAATCTACCTTTGCAATCTCGTCCATCTCCAGTATATCCAGGTTTACAAGTACAGTTGAATGATCCCTTGGTATTGTTGCAAACAGCATCAGCATTGCAGTTGTGTGTTCCTTCAGCGCACTCATCAATGTCTGAAGAGAAAAAAACACTTATTCTTATTTACTTAATAAATTAAATTAAGACAGCATTATTCAGCAGTGTTAGTAAAGTTATTTGTTTATCGAAACTGCATTTTTACGTCAAACCGAGAACGGTACAATTTAAATTTGTAATCTCTTTTTATCCATGGTATCCATATGTTTTACAAGTACATTTCAATGTGAGTCCCTTGGTATTGTTGCAAACAGCATTAACTGCAGGTGTGTGTTCACGCACTCGTCAATATCTGAAAATAAATTTCACTTATTTTAACTTGTAAAAGTTATTAAAAATTTTCCGATAAGACCAATATATATCAACCGATTATTCTGTAATCATCAATAATGTTATTTCAATGAAGAACATCGAAATAATCTACCTTTGCATTTTCTTCCATCTCCAGTAAGTCCCTGTTCACAAGTACAGTTGAATGATCCCTTGGTATTGTTGCAAACAGCATCAGCACTGCAGTCGTGTTTTCCTGCAGCACACTCATCAAAATCTGGAAAATTTATGTATCAGGCATTGTATTTACTGTACATGTATACATCAATTTTATTTTGAAATTTTGTATCACCTAGAATACAGACTAATCTCTCGGTAAGCCGACACCCTCGTGATCAGAAAAAAGTGTCCGCTTCAAGAAGAAGTGTCCGCTTATGGAGGGGGGCATTGGGGTTTGCGGTATTGTGGTTCTGGGCCATTTTCTTACGGTTTTTACGGTATTTTCGATTGAAAACTGGCGATATTGCGGTTTCATCCAGTACGTACGCAGTTTTTCTAGCATTTGTTCGGTAAAAAGTCTAATGTTGTACGGTTTTTCGGTGAAGGAAGCTTCTTAACAACGTTAGTAAGAGAGAGAATTGTTTTCGAGTTTCAGTGCGGTTTTCGGTATTTCAAGCTGAAATCTTGCGGTTTTACGGTTTTGGAGACCCCCCAATGTCCCATATGGGAGGTAAAAAATGTAGTGTTGGTATGTGGCTGGAACCATGACTAAGTGTCCACTTACAGGAGTTGTCCTCCTACGGGAGGAGTTCGTTAGCCGAAGTTCGACTGTAATGGGCCATCTTGTGTTGGAAATGAGTATTACTTTGCAATAGCTGAGCCGAGAACTCCTAGGTGTCTGTCAATCGGTTATAATTGCAAGGATTTTAACCTGGCTTTTTGTGCTGATTTGAACAGTGGAGGGGGATTTTGCATTGCTTTATTGGTTTATAGCACCTCGATAATTTAATCTTTTCAGGACGTAATATGAGATGATAACGTCACACGACGTGGGCTTCGGTCATGTTTTTCGAACAGTCGCCCATCTTGGATTCGCCATCTTGGATTTTTTTATTTTTTGATGACGTCAGAAAACCACTAAAACTGGTTAAACTCTAAATGTTACTACAAGAAAGTTTACAGAAAAAGAGGAAATTTCAAATTTGGAAAAATATGCCTGCAAACATTTTTCCCAGATAAATTTAATTTTGGCATTTTTTTACTTCTATATTAAACACGTTTCAACTTAAACGTTTAAAGTCCGTAGGGGTAGCCGGATTTCCTCCCCGGTTTAGATAATATAAGACTTTACCTTTTTTACAAGCCGGACCGTCGAACCCATCAGTACACAAACAGCGATATCCTTTGTCAGTAAACCGGTTTGACAAGTGGCGTTGTTCTTGCAAGGGTTAATGACACAAGCGCTCTGAAACAAGAAAGAAAATCACAACAATAAACAATGTAAGAGTCATCAGTTATATAATAAAAAGTATAAAGACTTGAACCTTTTTCGGAGTAAAATTCTATCGTAATTTCCCATTCCTTTCTATCTCACTATCACAAGTCGCCGAAAACATGATGTTTGACATCCACGATTAAAAAAAAACGTACGTTTTCGAAAACTAACCTCAGTTTTTTCACAAATTTTCGTTTTTACATGGCAACGATTTCAGCCGATACCACCAACAGTTGAGTTTTAGTTGACCAACCAGAGCAAGAACTTAGAATATTGTGCATGAATTTGTTAGAAGTCGCTTGTCGTGTACTCAGCTGGATTCAAAATAAGTTTTGCCGCTGGGTGCGTTGTTTTGTTCCCGTTAAGTTCAAAATTAATATTTTTATCCGCGCTGATTTGAAATTTTAGTATGGTAGTCGCTGGTTCAAAATTATTTTAGTCGCTGGATCCAGACTGTTCAGAGTTATTTTGTCCGCGCCGTATTCAAAGTTATCTTTTGTCGCTGGACTATAGTTTGTTTTGTCGCAGGGTTGGAAATTATTATTTTTTTGTTTGCCGTTAGGGGTTTGCTTTATTTATTGGCAAGACTTGAAATTATTTTTGTTACTCGTTTGTCGCGCCGTTCAAGTCAACGAAATATGTACGAAAGCTGTCAATCAAAATTAACTGTTTCCGCGATAAACATTCGCGCTGCTCGAACATGATTGGTCCAAACGCGAACCAACTAACTCGTGTTGTGATTGGTTAAAAAGTTTCAGGTTGATATCTTACTTAACTAAATAAACATGTTAAACTGATGTGAGCGAGGAAAAAAAATATGTATGTTTGGCAAATTTTGTGAAGTGACACTTGCCTCAGCTCCAAGATAAACATAACTTGTGTTTTCCTTCAGCTCGTGTTCGTGTCCTTCATGAGTAGAATTATTCAATTCACATTTGTGTTTTCCATTTCCATCTCTTTCTTTTTGTAGATTATAACTGACACAGTCGGCTTCCAAATAGCACAGCAACTCACAATAGTCCCCATCCATAACGTCAGCGGTTTTAATCACGTGGTTTTCCAGGCGTTTATCATTGAATTCCTTGGCGGATCTGAACTCCAATTGACGGCATTGGTCTGAGTCAGAGTGATCTTTGAGAATTGAAATGTGTTAGTTTTATTTATATATCGTAACTATTATTATTTATTAAATAAAAATGTGTGAAATATTATAAAATAGCTGAGATTCTCGCGCGTATTTTTTTTTTTGACAGAAAAAGCTGTCTTTATCAGAGTTTAGAAAATAGCTGCCATATGTACTGCATAGAGTCTAGCCGTGCATTATTTTCTTTTAAAATATAAACTGAAAACTTCGCGCGCTCTGATTGGTTAAAAACCATGTTTTATCAGAGTATATAACATAGAAAAGCGTATTTTATCGTTTCGCGCGGCGTAAATCTATATTTTAAAGCACATAAAAAAGCCAAAACCATGTATTATACTGTCATAAAACACTCCGGGAATTTGAGAACACTCGAGAACTTTAGAAAACACTCGCCTGCGGCTCGTGTTTTCTAAAGTTCTCTCGTGTTCTCAAATTTCCGTCGTGTTTTATGACAGTATAATACATGGTTTTGGCTTCTTTATTTGTTAAATAAAGCACGGCTAAAAACTATAAAGCACGCATGTCCCGGATGTTCACCACGCTTAGACTAATCCAGTTTATTTTCAAAGCTGAACCTGTAGCTTTTCTTGACAAAAATTACACGGCTAATTAAGTTGAATATATTGCAAGTTTGACCAGTAATGCTTTGCCTGTATTGACAACGAAGTGAAACAGTATCATTGAAGGCGACGTATCATGCAGAAAAAAATAATTTCGCTCTCGGAGAGTGGCACGGTCTTGAACCGGCCGGCGGCATTTTATCAACAACAGCGATCAAAGTGATTTCGCAAAACAACTTGGACCTGAGAAAACGTTTAGAGGTAAGAACAAAATATTCTCTTATTCATAAAAGGCGCCACAACACTATCGTTTTACATAAAAGCGAAATAGCAACACATTTGTTTTGTTTTTGAATAGAATGTATTTCGTGAGTTTCTCATACATTTGCTATAAATATTCTTATAATATACTCAACAAAATATGCAGCTTCTGATTGGTCAATGACGAATGCATAAATAGGTTATAGAGTGCAATACGGAATTGTGATAAACGGTTCCGGACAAGTAGAGACGTTTTTTGCCCCTTAATGGCATTGAAATAAGCTTTCAAGTTAATGGTTAAATGTTTTCTAAACTATAGTACTGTAATTCTTTCAAAAAGTTCCCGTTTGGTTTGCCTGCGCGTTCAAATAAAACATGTGAGCACTTTGGAAACTAGTGAAGCGTTTCGTGTGCAGAGTAGCGTGATGGCCGCAGCAAAATTTTGTTGAGAATATTATAAACAAAAAATCGTATGAAACTGCTCGTGCAATTAGTGATTTATGGTCACTCGTGATGTTTTGAAAGTTCTCAAATTGCACTCGCCTAAAGGCTCGTGCAATTTTGAGAACTTTCAAAACATCACTCGTGCCCATAAATCACGAATTGCACTCGCGTTCATACGATTTCCTATACAAATCGCCGCCATGAACATCAACATTGAATATTTAATATTCGCATACAGAGCCTGGACTGCCAGTGGTTGCGCCATTCGAAAAATATGGCAAATGTCAAGCCTTAGGCCCAGTTCAGACGCCGTACTTCACATGAGCCGAATCGAATTCGATGAATTAAGTTCATGTGAGGTACGGCGTCTGAATCAATTCAGAACGGCTGGACGAATTTGGATCGGCTCAGCCGTTCTTCCCGCCTGGCTCAGCCGGAATAACGGCCGTGGACCGACTTTGATTCAGACGCCGAACTTCACATGAGCCGAAACAAATGCATGAATTATTATAATGTATTTTTTCAATATAACAGCAATTTTCCCCTATTAAATTAAGTTCGGCTGAATTAAGCTCGTCGTCTGAATCAATTCAGCCGCGTCTAAATTAATTTGGGTCGGCCTAAATTCGAATTCGATTCGGCTCATGTGAAGTACGGCGTCTGAACTGGGCCTTAGTTTACTAAGGAGAAAATCCTTTATCTATGAGTAGGATCAAAATTCAGATACTAGTTTTCTCGCCATATGTAATAACTCTTCATACTTCGCCTTTATATAATGAAGTATAAAAATAAGCTTGAGTTATTCTTCGAGCAGTTTTCCGGCTTTTCTTACTAGCCGTACAGCGAAGTTTCTCTACAACAAAACGGTCCTCAACCGATGAAAAAACCATGCCATGCCGGAACAAATTCGAGGTGATTTTTATAAACTGTGTTATGCCCTGTTTGATAATTATGAGTTTCACCCAGTTAATAAGAACACTGAGATATAAAAACTAATATTTATATGACAGTTTATACGCCCAAATTTTAAAATATATTCCGTACATACTCAGAATTATTATTCCCGTATTTATCTTGATGTATAATACGTTAAATCCGGACAATCAAAGAAATAATAAAATAACAGAATGTAACTATGCGATGAGCGTTTTCGAACATTCTCATTTATCATACCCTGAAGCCAACAATAAAAGACTATTTTCCCTATTTTGTTACCGAAAAAAATAGGTGTACTGAACTAACCTTGTGAGCAGACAGCCTTGGGTATCACTGAGCACAGCTCCAATAAAACGAGCCAAATGAAAACGGAAAACATTGAAGTTGAAAATATTGTCGCGAGAGTTGTACTGATGGAGTAAATTCCAATGAGAAGTTCTTCTTTGCTTTCGACTCGTAGCCTGCGAGTAGCAGGCGCTGAGGTAATATAGAGCTCGATATGCTCAAAACACATTTGAAGCTCGTATCACATTTGTTCTGCTTAGCCAATAATGGTTAATCTGTCACCAGTTCACCATTAACTATTTATGAAACAAAGAGCTCCCTCATTTTTTCTGTTGAATTTCTTTGTTCACATTAACAGTAATAATGGTTGTCATTGGTTAATTATTCCGTTAACGGCACGACATGTTTGTCTGAATGCAGCTGGTAATATTTGCAAACTTCCAATTCAAATTCATGATAATTGAGAGACAAAAATCTGAAAAATATTGAAAAATATATCTTTTTAGAGATATCACTTTCGGTTATTTTTGACAAACTTTGCAATGTTTCTCCGTTAGTATTAAGGTACAATGTATTTGCCGTTTTATGTTTAGTAATATTGACTAATATATCTTCATTGCATTGGTGTCGAGTCAATTCACGCTTTCCTGTGTGTTGACATTGATATTCATTATTAATTACAATTATGCAAGCTGTTGATTTTACAGTAGCCTGGCCTCATGCATTTGTGACCCATCGCTCAGTGGATTTATCTATAGCGGTAAAACTCGGAGGGAACCAGAGTCCAAAAGTGTATATATGTAAATATTGATATAACCGCTATTTCTAAGTCATCTTTACTCATTTTTATATTGGGTAACGCAATATATATTGCGTAACACAATATATTCGTATGGGTAGTTTTTGTCATGGCACACTCGATCACTCTCTCCTAAGATGTTGACTTTGGAAATGTTTGTCGCGGTTTCCCTTATGGTACACTACAAGCGCCCAAATTCGGAATCTAATCACCAGAAGTCACTGGCGTGAATTGCCCCGAATCAGGACATTTTAGGGTAAAGGACAATTTCTACAACTTATTGTTGAAATTTCCGAAACAAAATGTTATGACTAAAATTAAAAACTGGTAAATATATTATTGAAAAAGCGAGTAATATAACTTGAGTGAAATTTATGCGCCAACATGACACATCTGCTAGCGACATGAGTGTCTTGTCTACTCGCGGTTGTCTAAAAACACACATGAACTTCGACGGTCTTCATCTCTGGAAAAAGGAAGGAAATTATTTAAGGAGAAAGTTCACTCCAGAAAGCGCATTTTTGTTCTCACCGCCATTAAAAGTAATATGAAGATTGATTACTGACCGTAGTTTGAAGTTCCAAAAAGCCTCATAACCTCGCGGAATTTGCCTTCAAAGTGTCGAAAAATTCGACTATTAGTAAGTAAGTAAGTAATTTATTTAACCACATGTCACGGATGAGTTCGAGACTCGTTTAAACGTGAACGTGCAAAAATACAGAATAAGACATCTAATAAAATTGAACTATACATTAAAATCTAAGATAAACACGAATGATGAAATAGGCTAAATGAGAAAATAAATAACTGACTAATTAGTATATAATAAATATTAAAGTTGCACTAGAACTATTAACTTACATAACGTTGACACTCTTAAATAAACTTAATTGTAGATAATTGAAATTGAAATGATTAGTCTCCACAAAGAGAGCAGCAGCATTGGACCCCGGTGGTCAGGTTTACATCATTTAGCATGGCCTTCAAGATGTTGAGGGAAGAAGCCCTCCTGACATAGTCAGGTAAATTGTTCCATAAACTGGAAGTCATATATTGGAACGATCTGTGCAGATCTGTGACTATTGGCCGCCGCCATTTTGAAGACTACTCAGCAACCTGGCCGCATAATCGTGACGTCAAAGAAGCTCAACCTGAATTGGCGGGAAGCGCTGTGAGAGACTTTCCTCAGTTGGATCGATGTAAAAATTTACACTAATTATTAGTCTTGGATTGAAGTCTGCTATGATGTACTTTTCAGTTAAATCGATATTGCTATATATGGCAACGATAAACAGAAAACCTCGAAATCAGGTAAACTTAAATTTTGTTGCGATCCAGAATTCACCTGGAAAAGCCATACACACCTTACTTTTTGCATGAATAGTAAATAGACCGAGGGATACATACTGTTTCGATGGAACCACTTCGGAATTAGTCAAAACGTGTCTTGAATCCGAAATCAACAGTAGAACGATTTATTACAATAAAATTAATCAGCAAGAAATGCAAGTACGCATTGATTTGAATACATTAGTTTAACGTGTCTGAACCATGAATTGGTAACGCAAACTTTCCGTCGTTTCATACGCCATGTTCATCGATAAAATAATAAATTAAAGTGTTCCAGTGAATTAATGCTATAATAAAACTTTCGCATACAATCATTTACACTATCAAGCATACGAGGGTAAAGTTAAAAAAAAAATATTTAGAACCGTTTTTTAAGATTTTTGCAAAAGCGCTCACAATAAAAAATTACCCGCATTATAATGCGAGTGACCTTAGGAAAATAATCTCTTCTCGGTATTGCGAAAAAGAAAATCAACAAATTAAACTTTCATGGCGTCAAAAGATAAGTTCAAGACACACTTGAGCATAATTCCGAAGAGATTTTATCAAAACAGTTATGTATCTCTCAGTCCATTTATTATTATTATTATTATTATTATTACAAGTGGAACCGGAATAAAAGCAATATATAATTTAATTGTCATAATGGAAAAATGGTAAATGTGATACCACCTACTGCCCTTAATTTTAGTTTTAGTGGGGTTTAGAAATTGCGAAAAATCATGCAAATTTGTTAGTAAAATATCGGCCCTCAGTCTTTTCTGTATGGACCTCGTTGAACTCGATCTGTACTGTCAAGATTCTCCCAGTATGGCTCTCGCGCTTGGTTAATAATAAGATATATGTATTATCATAGATACAAGACCAATTGACAGTGTTCTTTGTATAGCACAAACCAACAAATGCACCCTCAGACAACAATGCAATTTGTAAAATTCATAGTCAGAGCAATATGTAAATAGCTCAGAATAGTGGATTCAAAAGCCTCATATGAAGGTAAATGAGAGCTTACGTGTACAGTTTATAATCAATGAACCAATGGTTTCACATGAAGCTACTCGGAAACTTACATGTGCCTAATATTATTCAGTATCAGTGAATATGAATTATGGTGATGTCAAAAAATTCCTGGAACAAAAAATATACTAAAGAACACCAGTGAAAGTCACTCAAATGTTAAACTCTGAAAATATGGTAGGCAGTATTAGAAGGAACAGTAACCCGACACTGTTAAATTATCATGTTGTGGACTAATATGTATTTTTTACATTACAAATTTTTTTTGTTTTCCTTTCTCTTGAATTTAATGTCATTAGCTAGCACTGTCATTACGTACCATGCTCTAAAACAAAATAAAGACGAAAGGAAATAAATATCAAACAAAAATAAATTTAAACCAAAATTAATTAATGTACATGATTTGAAAAATAAATTTGGAATGGTCTGAATTTTAACAGGCCATGAATTGACATAAGAGTCAGACTGGTGTGAATCAGACCAAAAGTATATGTATTTTCCAACAAAGGCTTGACTTTTCATACCATGCTCAATTACACATGCATGTTACATGTATATTTATTAAAGGGGCAAAACACACTAACAGCATGTGCTAACATTTTAAACATTCAATATTAAAATCACACTGTTTAGGATCAGATTCAATGAAATCTAAATACAGCAGACAACCACCACATTTCAAAAATCTTTCTTCAAATATTTATTTGGTCCTTTTTTTTCTGGCCACAATTTTTTTTAGTGTCATGATTAACTGCAACACCATCAATCAAGTGTCACCCACTGAATTAGTTAAAACAAACAATTTTATATATTTATTATATTATATAGATAATAAATTATTTCAAACCAATATCAATTTAATTTATTTCTCCTGACATCACAAGAGCTGCCTGATATTACAATGGTTTTGAAGTACAAAAATCTGAAGAGAAAACAAAGCAGAGAATGTAATTAACCATCAGGTCAGCTGGAGGAGAGAGGGCTTAAGTGGTCGACCAGTATACTGGTACCCAGTATTAACCCACCTCAGAAGAGAACATATAATATTAATTATTTATTAATTATTATGCTCTAGATCAAGGATAATTAATGAAAGGGATTTTCAACTTTTAAATAGATATCTATTTACTATGCTTTATTCTTTTATATACACCTAAAAAGGTTTGAGACGCAACTCCCTTTCCCCCATTTCCCCCAAAAGAAGCCCCACCAAAAAAAAAACCTTTTGAACAAATAACAGATATTTAGCCCACGTACAGCTTATATAATTATATATTTTATACGGCATAGCATTTTGGAGTGCGGATACGCACAAAGACGAGCGCAGATATGAGACCGTATTACATGGGTCTCAGTCCCCCTGACCGCGCGCTACGGAAAACACTGTTGAAAGCCTATATTTTAGGAAAGATATTATGTCGCATAATAAACAATTTATTCAGCGGAAAGTTGTGTAATACGGCTGGGCATTTTTACTCGTCAGTGTTTATTTTTTCTCGCCTAAAGGCTCGAAAAAATAAAAAACTAACTCGTAAAAATACCCAGCCATATTACACAACTTTCCGCTGAATAAACCTCTATAAATTATAACTTTACAGTACGCTCCCCTAAATGATGAATATAGCTCTGAAGACTTCAAAGTGAATTTATGGGTATATGTAAAACCAAAAAGACTCCCGAAACACCCCAGAACACTCCGAAAAACACCCAAAAATTACAAATACGAAAAAAGGAAATGAAAATAAATAAGATATTATATGGCTGAAGTGGTCCAAAAGGGGAAATGGGAAACATGGTCAGTGGTCTGAAATTTGCATTTAGTATATTTTTGGTGGCGGAAGATGCAGTGGCCTAATGGAGTAATGGTTAGCATGCTGGACTCAGGACTGAGTGGTCTGGGTTTGAGCCCTGGCTGGGGTCATGTGTTGTGTTCTTGGGAAAGATACTTTACTCTCAGTGCCTCTCTCCACCCAGGAGTATAAATGAGTACCGGCGACAAAATGCTCCAGGGTGGACTAACTTGCGATGGACTATCATCCCAACCAAGGGGGTTAAGGAATACTCCTAGTTGCTTCATGCTACAGAAACTGGGATTAAGGCTCCGGCTCCGGCAGTTTTGGGCACTACGCTCATGAAGACTTTACCTTTTTATGTTTGGTGTTCCTGGATGTTCCGGGGGTGTTGACAAGGGTCACTGTTCTTGGTTTAACATACACCCAAATTTTAATCAATACTCAGTGTTAATGAGATAATAAAATTGCATGCGTTTAAACACGGAGCGAAGCCTATCAGTCGAGGCTGTGGAGTTCAGCCTGCCAATCACAATGGTCTCATTTGATTGGTTAATTCACCCAGGTCTAATTATGGGCAATTATTCAGTATTGTCCAAGTTGTTTGCACAATCACAAAGCTTGTAATTCTGAATAATTTTGCAAATCCCATCAAAGTCATCTTCACGAGACTCGTTCAAGTTCTCGACAAACTCAGATAAATGGAAACAGGTGGCTCTTTGATCGCAGGCTTGAGCTTTGTAACAATTTTAGCTAGCCGCAAAATTTGGACTGTACTGTACATGTCGAAATGGGCGAAGGGAATTCATTGTTTTGCATTCAGTTCCTCCTAACAGTGAATAGATATATTTGTTTTGCGCTCAATATTTATTATTATAGCTTGTTGTGTTTGACATAAATCAATTAGTTGTTTGGATAAAACCAACCCCAACTTTCTTGACCGTTGTTGTGCGACGTTTCAGCTTTCCCCACATGCCATTAATGATAAAAATAGCCAACAAAGTGCTTCAGACGGGGCGTGTCCTTTCCTTTTATAGGCTCGCTCCGTGTTTAAAAGATATACGGTATCCCTTCAATTTATGCTCTTCACTCTCACCTGTAAAATCCACTGTCTAATTGACTACAATCAATATGTTTATTATAAGACCATGACCTCCATCTATGAAAAAGATGAAACCAGAAAACAAATTATAAATACTACATTGCAGGGCTGCAAATAACATTCGGTCATCGGACAATGACCGACCAAAATTTGCTTATGTCCGATGTAATCCAAACTGTGGCCGGACACAATGTCCGGATAATTTTTTTTGCTTCCAACGTAAACGCCAACAGGTTTTATTCTAAATGCAAACTACATGTAGTTTACTCTTCGATGACAACGCGTTAAATTAGCAGGTTCGCTTATCAAGCAATACTGTAATATGATGTCCGACCTCATTTTTGTTTTCTCCGACCAAAATTTTTCTTAGTCGGACAGATGTCCTTTCAAGAAAAAAAAATTATTTGCAGCCCTGACATTGTCCTTAGTACTCCTATCATCCTGAGTCTCCTACGCAGCCGTTATTTGTGTCGTCACGCAGCGCTTCTCCCCACTAACGGCTGCTCTAACCTGGACCACATTCCTTTCCTTTTGGCCGCAGCAACTTTGACACCTATCGGCAAAAACGTGACTGTTACCGTTTGCCGAAATCTTTTTTCAAACATTATTTTTTAATATCATTCATTTGTCTTCAGTTAAACCATGTTTTATTTTGATGTTTGGTGTGCGTCAAATTTAAAAGGCGGCATACTGGCGTTTCGCTTGACGTTTCCGACGCTAAGGTCACGATAAGACACAATCTATTATTGGTGTATTGGCGCGAGCAAGTTTCCGAAAAAAAAATGGCACTGCAAGACAGCAACTGTGATTGGCTTAAATCGGGAAAGGAATGTGATTCGGATTTGAGCAGCCGTTAGTGGGGAGAAGAGTTGGGTGACGACACAAATAACGGCTGCGTAGGAGACTACTGTCATCCCAGTTCATCTAAATATACCTGATTAAATAGACAGCTAGATTTTGACTTTCATTTTACTGAAAACAATTTTCAGTTGATAACAAAATAAACTTAAGTTAAACTTAATTATTGCCAATTATTTTTTATAATATTATACACTGCACCAATAGCGTCTGTATTTATATTGTTTGTGATCAGAAAACTGAAGTTGTGTGATGCGTGGACAAAAAGTGAAAAGTACAATGTTTACAACGCTTTACTCTTCTGACTGGCGTTAAAACCTCGAATTGTAATATATATAGTCTATTTTAATACACAACAGCTCTTCCGTCCCCAAAATTTAAATTAAAAACTAGGGGTACCATATTGGAAAGTGAAGTGCTGCCACATTTGTAAATTTTCATTATCATCGTTGGTTTTATAAAACAATGTCCACGCAAGATCCTTTCGTGCATTTGGGTCTCAAAATAACCTTATACTAACAAAGCGCAAAACCAACATCTGGTAGTGACAGACACATTTGTTACAATGTCCCAGCCAGATTTAGGACACTACTTCCAAATATTTAATTTTCGAGGAAATTTAAAGTAAACCAATTGTGAACACAATGCAACATGTCCAAATATTTAATTGTCGATGTGATTGAAGTAAACCAATTTACGGGCGGTCAAGTCCGTCTGCGATGCAAGCTAGGCGTGCGTGAAATCGTAGAAAAAAGGAGCACGCGACTCGGATCTCACAAAGGTCAGTTCATATGTTTCGCTTGAAACATAACAGGGCGGCTTGGTAATAAAACAATGTCACGCAAGATCCTTTCGTGCAAGAGCGTGTGCAACAGCGTCTCAAAACAGCCGGAATCGGCAACAATCAAGCATCAGAGCGTCTCAAAACAGAGTCTCCTCGAGCGCGCAAAAGAAATCCCGAAAACAACAATCGTCTCTTCTCGTGCAAATTCGAGCGTGCAATAGTCGTCACAAATCAGACTTTTCACGCGGAGGGGCCTGGGTACTGCTAACAAACATCTTACCGGCAGAGGGAAATCCTGAAAATCGGAACTCAGGACAGAAATAGGAGGCTGCCCTCTGCGGGCAGCAACAAACCGCAAAATATTTTTCATAAAAATTGAAGGGCCACAATTTTTTTGTAATGATTTATAGCAAGCAAACATTATATTTAAATGTTGCTCAGCACACAGATTTGACAGCATAGAAACATAAAATCGCCGGCCTTCATTCAAACGCAGCAATTCCATTTACATCGTATCGAAAAGAGAAGAGATAACAACTCACTAGGCAGTGGCACCTTTCCAGTATTTCAGTAAAAGCTGGAAGATTTCGTACTATTTTTGCCTAAAGAAAAGCTTGTGAAAATCGTTTGTTTGTTTATTGAGCTCAGCTTTGGGACTGGGAATTTTAATTCAAAGATGCACAATGTGCAGTGACGATTTATATTATTATACTTCGCAAGCAATACTGACACTATTACTAGACATCGCCAACAATTACGGCTATTGAGTCCGCGCGCCATCAGCGGTTTCACACCCAAACTGTCTCCCAAGATGTCCGCAGATTTTAAAAGAAATGTATGGAACGATACGAAAAACTTGTAAATATAAGAAACATAATACCGTGTTCTTCATTTGCCGGATCAGCACTATAATGTACCAACCAAGAGGAGTTTTATTGTTTGCAAAAAAATAGATGAAATAACTGCGTTTAACCTTGCGATTTCACTCCGCTCGACAACGACGGCAGACGCCACTCCAGCGTCATAATTTGACCAGCGAAGGACACCCAAAACCCAAAATATAACATGGCTTACCTTTTTTTCCTATGTTACGTACTCCATTTGCCCGGAGCGGATACCACACAGTGGATCCTCTTCTTGTCCGTAACCCAAAATTAGAACCTCAGAGCAATTTGACATCCTTTGCGTTTCTTCCCGTAAAAACGCTAAAAACTGAATAAACCGGACTAAATTCTGCCACGATTCTCCATCCTTACTTTTCATTTCCGGCTCATGATACGACTAGACTCGCGCGGGTTTTCTTTGTCCTGAAAAATCGCAGGAAGATCCAACACATTTGGGGTGCTTACCATTTAGCCAAAAAAATCCGGAAATTTCGGTTGAAAGTCAAATGGATCAGCCATTTTCCGGAAAATCCGTTCGGAAATTGTGGGACTACCTCCAGAGGTAGTCCTATTTTTCCGTTTCGGAACGGAGCGTCGGAAATTACCGTACCATTTGAAAGTTTATTCCGTTTCCAGGCTCCCCTCGCGCGGTTTTAGTTGTATTCAATATGGCGTCAACGAACTTTTTACGAGTGTGGCGTTTGTTTCTTCAACTCAGATGGACCACAGAAAACGCCAGCACTTGTTGTTCAGGAGAAATAGGATGCCTGCTTCTTGTATTCCCTGTAGGAGTCCTTCCTATGTTTATAATTTCCCTGCACAAGATCGAAAATGACTTTGAAGCTCACTCGTGCGGAAACTCACTCGTGCGAATCATAAACTCACTCGGGTATGTGATCTCATATCTTTGAATTCTGGTTTAAATTTCTTGGCATAAAAGTGGTTACGGCACCAATGGCCATGGCATCTTCTTCTTAGGCAACAGATTTTAGATTTCCAGCTAAGTCCGCCATATTGACTGAAAGGCCGGAATTAGAATATTGTAAAATGGTAAGCGCCACCTGTTTCGGTTGGTCGTTGAGTTTGGAAAATTTCTTACCATTATGCAACGGTCACCCCAACCGGTTTTTTCTTACAAATGGTAAGCACCCTTGGTATCCAAATTTTCAGCGAAAACTCAGCTTTGTAACCCCCCTTGTATTTGTGGAATAGCTGTAAGCCGTTGTTTATGACCAGCAGTTACATGTCAACCTCGTTCCCAGGGTCTACTCCGCTTTTCAAGATGGCGGCTGGGCGCGGAGAAGACCCTGGGCTGCTGTGAAATACTCCACGAAATCGTGGAGTATTTTGTCGTCTTCGCTACACTTGACCAGCGGTTCCAGGATTCAATATGGTCGTCTTCGCTACACTTGACCAGCGGTTTCGGGATTCAAAATGGGCTACTGGAAGGAAGCTGGGCGAGCTTCGTTTTAACACGTTTTACACCAAATTAAGCCACGGAATAACGTTTTTGTGGTCCGTTGAATTTTCGAATAGATTTCTGCTGTCTTTACGCATGATTGGTGAGCGGTCTATTTTATTTAAGGTGAGGTTTATTACACATTTTATGACTGTTATTTAGCACCAGTTTAGTTAGCTGTATAAACAATGCACGATCATATAAAGAAAGTCAAGTTAGGGAAGTTGTCGAAAGTTTAAAAGCGGATAGTTTTGGGGTGGATATATTATTTTTTGGTCGATTAATTTGGTTTATTTCGTGCTCGGATCGCGACCTTGTAATTTTTGTTTTTTATAGCACGAAAGTCATGCCCAATTTAATTAATAAAAAAAATATTAATGCAGCATGATCATGGTCGAATCTTTGTGTGATTGTTTTTATTTAGAGGTGATATTTTTTAAGGTTCATGCTGAGTCAGTACTTTGTGTGTGTTATCTAAATAAAGATTGCTTCCTCCTCAACACTTCAGCATGGAAACTCACAAACATTTAAACAGATTCAAATTAATTTAGTAAAATATCAAAAGTGTAATTTCAACTGTACAAAAAAGTGGGAGGCTTCCCTGCGTGGTTTCTGTGGATGACAATGTTTTTATAGCCTTTTTATATTTAGCTTTTATTTGGAAACCAATAATTACCGTTAAAGCCCGGGGCCGGGGGGCTTATTTTAATTTCAGGCCTCAAGAATGGGGGGGGGGGGGGGGGGGGGGGAGGGGGCTTATTAGAGAGGGGGGGCTTATTTCAAATCATAAATTTTCGAGAAAATTCACATTCATTTTTCAAACTGTACTACCTGGGGGGGGGGGGGGGGGGGTGTACTCCCTTATGTGGCCTATACGGGGACATGCCGTTGGACAGGTATGGTTTTTGGCCTCTCTGCCCTGAACAGGGTATATAATTTCATGCACGTCTGTCCTAAAACAGGGTATGGTTGCACGACTGTTGTAAAAATACGGTTTATACAGTATTTAGAGATCGGAGATGTTTCCCGTGTATCAGTCAAACAGGATTCGCTAAATAATTTGCAACCTAAACAGGGTCCTAAAATAGCGGATGTCCTACACAGGGTAGGTATTTTAGGGTTTTTTTTTTTTTTTTTTTTGTCCTAAACAGGGTCAGGTTTTCAAACCCTTAGCGGCACCCCTATACCCAAACATGGGTCAAGTACTTCCCCTCCCCCCAGGCTTTACTATTACACCACAAACTAAACAGAACAAGAAATGGGTTATATATCACCGTCTTACAAATGCAGTGTCATTTATATCCTAACTCAATGATAGTTCTGGAATTAAGACCATGTTTCCATACAAAGTGACTGAAACAACAGAAAATATTTCTTTAAATACATTATTACATCAGTCTGATGAAAAGGGGGGGGGGGGGGGCGCTTAATAGAGAGGTGGGGGCTAAATAGAGCTTTTACGGTATTTATTATATTTTATGCCCTGGGGTGTACTTTGAATTTTTGGAGGGATTGTGCCATCCAGTACTGAAACCAAAATGTATAACTTTCTGTACACTATTACAGACCTGGGCCAGGTTTTTCAAAAGGTGGATAATGCTATCCACCAGATAAAATCACTATCCAGTGGATAAGTATTAACAAAACAAACTACACTATCTGTTGGATAGCGATTTATCCGGTGGATAGTGTTATCCATCTTTTGACCAACCGGGCCCTGGTCTTTAAAATCCATACCCTATTTTCTGACTACTTGTTTCTGTTCTAGTTGTACACTGGAGAACAATAACTCTATTGAGGGCGGGTACTTATTTATTGTCTATCTGCAGGGTGGATCTAGAATTTTTGAAAGGGGGGGGGGGGGGGGGTGGTGTTTGTTAGCCAATATTTTGTCATTTTATTTTAGCTAAAAAGAGTAACAATTTTTACACCTGCCCAAAGTGCTTGATTTTTTGGCGGATTTTGGGGACCACCCAAGCAAAGTGTTCACACTTTTCTGACTCACACAAGTAAGGTAGAGTAGCACCCAAAATATATGAAGAGGGCCCTGGCCCATGGTCAGCCCATATTTTGCCCAAATCCTAGTCTCCCTCCCAGCCTAATGCTTGCTCAAATTACCCCATTCCCAACAGCAAAATTGGTGCCCCAAATCCCATTTTTCCAGTGAAAAAAGGCAAATCCCAGTTCCTATTTTACCTCTTCAGGACCCTATCCCCAGCACAAAAAAAATTACTACAGCTAAAAAAATACTCCATAACAAGGATAATAAGATAAAGGTAAAGCAACTTTATTTATACATGTCAATCTAAAAATGAAAATACCTCCTAGAACAAAAAAATAAATAAAATAACCCATATCACTCTGAATAAATTCATTCACACCTCCCCAACACAATATACATTTGAGGGGCATAAGGAACAATAAATGTCATACAAAAACATTGCAACACAGCAAAACAAAAAGGACAAAAACTGAAAGAAATGACCTACAAGAAAACAATACCCTGCAGTACACCAAAAGAAACTTAATCACACAAAACTTGCACCCAGTACAGTCTTTATTGACATACAGTGTACATACAACTGCCGAAATTCCTCAACCATGGAGGCCCACCTTAATGACCAAGAAACATAACTGTTGATCGATACCGCAGCAGACCACTGAGGGAACAACATCTAGTTGGAATAATCATGAGGATTGCCTGATGAAGACTAGCAGTATACACAAAGCAGTCTAAACGTTGTGATCATTGACAACACCTCAAAGTGACTCTATCATGAGACAAATGATTAAATATTCATCTATCTACCTAGCCTCCTACGCAGACGCTCTTTGGGATCGTCACGTCATCTTTCCAATCTTGAAAGCGGAGTAGACCCTGGGAACGAGGTTGGTTACATGTATGAGCAAATTCACTTCCGGTAGAAATTGCGCGCGAATTTCCAAAATTTGTATTCCGGCTCTATCATTCAGAGACGAGAGCCGGCGGAAAACATGTCTGAGGTTTTAAAAAGCTATGATCTTCAAAAATTTCAAAGCCTTATATCTATTGAAAGTGGAAATAGCCTCCAATATCTGTGGGATGAATGTGAAAGTACTGACAAAGTAGTCTTGAAAGTGAGCTTCACGTGCAGATGTTTACAAAACTTGTATGATATCAAGTATACGTATGCGACACTGAAGACTAGCTACATCAACATATTAAATGATTTGTTAGCTGAACAATGGGGACTTAAAGTAAAAGACGATTGCTCCAGACTAGAAGGGCGTTTGAGAAGGCTCTGCGCCGAAACCCACGCTAAATTTAAAGGATTGACTGGAGATTCACAGGGAGCACCGCTGACGGCGCGCGGATTCTTCGTGACCGTAATTGTTGGCGATGAACATAAAATCGCCTAGATTCAAATGGAGAAATTCAATTTCCCTCTGTACATTTTAATTTCCTAGGACGAGAAACATGGCAAGCGAAATATCGTATCGAAAAGTGAAGAGAAAAACATAATAATTCACTAGTATTTCAGCGCAGTCGGAAAGCCGTTTATAGATTTCGTACTATAATCAAAGCAATGTTTGGAATGAAGGTAAGCCAGCAATTTTCAATGTAAAAATACGCCAAACAGGCGTGTTTTCCATATTTTCACTTACCGAGCTCAGCTTAATTTCGTACTGGGATTCCTGCTCGTTCTTTCTCAAGTTACTTCTTGTTTCACGTTTCGTTTCTAAACTGAAACAATGCAAAACAGTCGTGAAGTTAACGATTAAATACGTAAACAAAGGTGCAAAACTTTCTACCTGCCTAGCAGCAGAACATTTAAATAAGCTCAAGCTTACAAACCGAATTGAACGGAAAATTAACCTTACCGCTAGCGTCGCTAAGCTATTATACGCTCGCCTGCCAAATATAAAATAAAACTCAAGAACACTTAGCTTTCTTTTGGCCAACAGTCGACTACTTGAATCTGCACTTTGTCTGCTACCCGAAGGACTTTCTTCGCTCTTAAGCAGCAATAAGATGCTAGAAAGCGAAGGAAAATTTCTTGAGTCGACAAAACACTTCCTTCAGATCAAGAACTAGCGAAAAAATCCGGCGAAAACACGCCACTGAGCTGACGCGACCGGACGCGAGTCGGCAACCAGGTAAAATGGCGGCAAAACACAGCCTCATTTTCATGCATAGTAGTCACCAGGCTCCAGGGAACTGCTAATTACAGCCTTAAAACAAATGACGGAAATTTAATTTTGCAAAACAGACAACTGAGTTGAAAAGAGGATGCTCTAAACCCTCTCATAAATTTCTCCTTTTGGTTTTAAATTAATAAGTGGCCGATTTAGCGCCAACAGGAAAATGATCAAACGCTGCTCATGCGCTGCTCTTCCCTGATATTTAAAAGAAAAAATAATAATCGCCCTTTTGATAAACTTTACTTCAATATCTACAACTCACAGGAATAAGGCGCTGTTTTATTGAGCATAATGTACTTTTAAAGCAATTTGAAATATTCAAAGCGATCTGGTCACGTGACTGATGACGTCACGTAAGATACGTGTTCAAAAACGTGTTCTTCACATAAATATCTATCCACATGTAGATTTTTGTTGCTATGCGCCTTACATTTCGTGAGATATAGCTGAACAAATTTTCCACACATTTTTACACTCGTGTATAGCCCCCTTAAATTTAAAATGCCAGAATATTAATGGCCATTTCAAAATTCCCCATATCAATGTCTTGCTGAAAATATTGATTACTTTTCAATTGATAGAGACCTGTTCTCACAGTAAACAAAAACGCACTTTCGGGCGTGGTCACGTGACTAATGACGTCATCACACTAAGTTTGATATGAGAGTTATTTTATGGTAAGTGCTATTACCTTGTGGTGCTTCACCCTTCTGGGCCTCAAATTGACAAAGTTATTTGACATTGAAAAATGTCCAGTTGAAAAGGACTCTGGGAAGGTTCTTATTATAATTATATATTGCTTTTATAATTATTATTATTATGCAAAAAGTAAGATTTGAAATGTTTCTGCAATTTATTCGAAATCATGACTTTCCTTCTTTCGCTAGCGAGCAGTCTTTTCGTGTTTGAAAACTTGTCGGAACAGAATCAGGTACCGGTTTCTACTTTCTTTTACAGTGTTACCAGTAAGAAGTTGATCTGATATATTTAAAATCAATCTCAAAGCAGTCACACGAAAAGTGGTCGGTAGAAACATACCGTAAATGTTTTCTGGCTTTGGCAAGAATCTCTTATCGCGGCCGAGTTTAACTAGCCATTTCTTGGCAAGATCATTTCAATTAACGGTATACGATCAAATGTAATTCCTCTTCCATCCCTTTGTGACCTGTTATAACAGTTTGGAGCTGCACAAGAGGCCGAATTATGGACTCAAAACACCGAACGAAGGCACACCTAAAAAGCAACTATGTTAAAATCTCAAAGCGCTTCCCGCCAATTCAGGTTGAGCTCTTTGACGTCACGATTATGCGGTTATGCGATTGTTGCTGAGTAGTCTTCAAAATGGCGGCGGCCTTAGTCGAATTTTTCGACACTTTGAAGGCAAATTTCGCGAGGTTATGAGGCTTTTTGGAACTTCAAACTACGGTCAGTAATTAATCTTCATATTTACTTTTTAATGGCGGTGAGAACAAAAATGCGCTTTCTGGAGTGAACTTTTCCTTTAAGTTAAGATGGAAATTCAAACGTTTTAAAACAATTTATTTTCAAACTCAATAGTGATTACACATACCGTCAACACACAAACCTTGATCATATAATGAAAATAGAATTTAATATGTGATGTCAAAAGGTGAAAATAAGCCTGATTGAGTTCTGATTGTTTCAAATTGTTTGAATTCCCAAGACTGTGTGTATTGTAGAGGTCAAGAGTGTCAAGTAAATATTCCATGATTAGACAGACTGTTTATATTAATTTATCGTATCGTGGCGGCCTGGTTTTAGGCAGGGAATTGGGCTAATTACAGTATAGTTGCACGTTCATAAGTGTTTGGCATTCAGGTCGAATGGACATATGTTTCTCCCTGGCGGTGGGGCATTTTATTATCGTAAAATTGCGTTTTTGGAACGCTTTAAATACAAGACCGTCGTATTTTGGAAAGAATCGACTGACATACGCGGACATATACGGAATTGGGAAACTGCACATTCAGTGCTAAATTGTCCTATGTGGAATTGTGAACTGTCTTACATGTATGTGGTAATGACATGCCGGGTGACATGGAACGGACATTCGCAACGGATTAGGAAACACTTAAAACAAATGGATTACGAATTATGTAACACTGTACTATCGACAAATCATTGGAAACAATAGACTAAAAGCACAGTACTGTCTATAGTGGTGTGTGACATGCGCTGGTACACTGTGATAAGATGGCGATCTGTACATGTAGGTAGTGGAATCTTACTGGAACCTCTGTTCTTTAGTTGGAGGGGTATCTCGTGCCGACTTAGGTTTGGGTGAGGTATATTACAGTTATCCGTTGATATCTGCAAAGTGCGATAATCGTTACCCAATATGGCCTAAGGGGCCGCTAGTTTAGAAAATAACGAAAGACTCCGGTGCGTTCGCTAATTGGTTAATTTTAATTAAAATAGCTAATTGACTATGGCGCTGGAAAGCCACATGAAAATGTATTTTATTTGACATCAATGTACTATATGTGACCCTCCACGGGAAAACAGGTAAAAAGGTCATGACACGGGCACGCTAATTTAACACGCTAAACAAAAGAGAAATATTTTAACACGCTAGAGCCGTGTCACGTTGCACGGCTCATTATAATTTTCTTTTGTTTCAAATCCCACGGTAAAAACAAAAGAGCGTGTTCAGTCTAACAAAGAAGTGTGTCAAGATTGGAAAACAAAAGCACCGAGCAAAATGACACGCTAGCGAGCAAAATGGCACGTTAGCCGTGTCGAAATGCATACTACCCGGGTATCAAAATACATTTCTACGGCTCATGTCTACTGCTACTAGCTGCTTTATACAATGATTTTGAATATAGCTGTTATGTATAGAGGATATTACTCGGCGGCGCGAAGATATGAATTTTATTTTCGAGTGGTAAAACAATATTTGTTTATTTTCTTATTGGGCCACAGGGACTTGTCCCAGGAACAGCACACACGAGGAGACAAGTAAGATTTGAGGGAACATGTACAAGTCCCGGGGACTTGTCCCCCAGTATGAAATCGTGGAACAAAATTTTGTCCAAACGACAAGATGTTTTGACGAAAATGAGTAGTTCACACGAAGAGACTTGTCCCCTTGTGTGTAACGACATTAACTTTCACTGCATTAAATTAAAGTGTATATTCAAATTTTCTTCGATGTGTTTTCCGCAATATTCTGGAAACGAGCGAATAATCGTATGCCTCGTTTTCACGAGTGTTGTGAGGTCTCGGTATTACTATAGAATATATATCTTTATACATTTATATATATTTATTATACATTTATAATATAGGCATCATATATACAGCATGAAAACTGATTGTGCTTTATTTTCGTAAAGATGCGCGGCTAACGTGATAGAGCACCCATCATGTTCCGAAAGTTAGGCCCCATCCACACCAAAAACGCATCAAAAGCACTGTGTCCACACTATCGTTTACGTAGCGTCTTCCCCGTCCACACTAAAACGCTCGAATGCATGTACACTCGAAAACGCTACAACAGTCATCTGCGCATGCGACAAATGGACGCGCCCAAGATGTTTGTAAAGTGAATATGACCTCAGCGTTTTCGAAAGCCTCCGTTTTCGTTGTCCACACTAATACGACAGGGCTCCGTTTTCAAATGCCTCTACTCTAGACAGCGTTTTCAAATGTAAGCGTTTTCGATTAAAACGGTCTATATTAGTGTGAACCTCAATCACACCACTAAGTTTAATCTTGATTTTATATTTAATTTTCAAAGCTAAGCCTGTAGCTTTTCTTTAATTACTTTATCCGACAAATTAAGTTGAATGCATTAAAAGTTTGACCATGCAGTAATGGTTTGCTATATTGAAAACGATGTAAAATAGTATTATCGACGGCGGCGGATGCAAAATTAAAAGAAAATAACTTTGCTCTCAGAGACCAGTGGAACGGCCTAACCAGCATTTTGTCACCAATATCTGATTTTTAGCATTATTCTTTTTTGTTTATATTCACTGGGACTTGTGTGTCCGTGTGCGTCAAGCTGGAGTAAAACTAAAGAAGTCGTTACTTTACTGATTTCCTGGCCTTTCAAACTACTGAAAAGGTATGGGAAAAAGAAAATGATCGTATAAAACTTTTTCTGGTTTATTTTCGTCAGTTTCTTCTCACTGCACCAAGATGTATCCCATGGCTTTGATATGTTTGTCTCCATTATCTGGTGCGTGTCGTGCCTCGTTTCCACACGTGTTGGAATCATCGTGTTTTCCTCCAGTACCAAACCCGATTCTGGAGTCGCAATATAAGCAGGAATAGCGGTCATTACCAACGAAACCAATTCTTGCTTTAACCCCCTCCTTCTATTAAGCCCCATTCTAATAAGCCCCCTTTTAGGGATACAAATATTAATTAGACCCCGACCCCCCCGCGCCCGATAAATAGGCGAACATTAACAAATTATAATTCTACTTAAGAGTAGATAAACAAGCGAGCAGACTCTCTTGTTTGGGATCCGCTTAGATTCGCGTGAGCGGCAACGCCGCGAGTTACGAGCCAAACAAACAAGAGATCGGGTATATAAAGGAATAGGGAGCGGGGTGGGAGGCTTATTTATAAGTCACTGTACACATTTCATGTTTAAAGTACCCGCTA
>MU827303.1:4629589-4684589 GCA_029204205.1 Desmophyllum pertusum
CAGTGATTCTCTCGGAAATTGGGCTAATATTTATATTTTATTGAGAACTTTCGCGCCGTTATTCCTAATCTCTCAGCTCTTTTGTTTTTGCTAGGAGAAAACGCCTTTACGCCGCCATCTAGAAGTGGGAATTCAAAAAGAAAAATGCGCGCCCAGGGCGAGCTAATCGTGAGGGATAAGTTCGAAGAATTGGTTGGTTATAGACTAAATATAAGTCTGTATTCGAGGAAAATGATTGGGAGGTGTGAATGAAGCCGTGAATTAACTTGTGAAAAGGGAACCTCATAGAACTCCCAAAACGTTAACTTATTATTTGGGCACAGGGACTTATCCCACCGCGACAGTTCACACGAGGGAACTTGACACTGTTCGAGAGGAGAAGTCCCTTCAAGTCCCCTCATTAATGGGACAAGTTGTAGGGACCATTTTGGTCCCCGCGAGTCGTTTTCTGACGAAAATTCCTGGGTGTACGTAGTCAGGTCAAGGGTATTGCCCCGACTCTTGTCGCGTGACAGTCCTCTCCCACGCGAAGGGGCGTGATGTTCTGAGTCATGTGATGTCATATTTTTTTCAAAAGCTCTGAACTTTCCGTTTGGGTGGTGCTGTTGATTCCTTGAGCGTTTAATTCTGAGATTACAACGTCGTTTCTTGCTGCTTTATACGTCTTAAAGGTTCATCGTGATTGTAGCGAATGTCATCATTCCTTGTTTGATGATAAAGGAGCTGCTTGTAGACTTTCAGGTAAAAACTAACAGTATATGTTTATATGGTATGCATCTTCGATCACTATCACTATCATTTTGTGGTCCTTTGTAACAAATTTGATCTAATTGCCGAGATTGAAATGATTGCATTCTCCCATTGCATAGCTTTCTTTACGTCTATGTTCGTTTATCGAAACGAAACGTTAGGTGTGCTGTATGTCATCATGCACATTGTTACATACGGTATTGCAATGTCGGAAGTACAATATATAACATTCTTCCCGTAATGATCTGATCACGAGATCACAGGCTGGTTTTGGTAGTTCACCGCGCCAAGCTGCCTATCAGAAGTTCCTAGAAACTATTATTTACTATTGTAAATGTATTTATTATAATTTCAGTGTCTTATACTTGTACTGTTCTCTACTGATTTTCTGCCCATTTTCGTAAATATTCAATTGCGAAATCGTGTCTTGCAATATGCGTGACATCCCGTAAAAAACAGAATTAGAAGCGCATTCGTAGTTGTGACAGATGCGTCACTGATGACAATTTTTAAATGAATATGATTTGCATTGAAGATTCAAAATCCGAATAAAAGATACCGGTACTGTAAAATTCAAATGATATTACACTCAGTTAGGCCTCACTGCACGCAAACATTTTTGAATATTCCTTATCTTTTTGGCAGTGATTCAATTGTCACAACATAGAAGGTCAAATTGTGGGCAAGTGAAAATCTCATATTCCCCAGTAAAGGCAAACCTCCGTCCCCAGTCACTCGCAAGCACGCACAGCGCGGCCGGGGATAATTTCCTCGCCGTTCCGCACTCTCGAGGCTCGTCTGCGAAAAAGCCTGATGGAACGAAGGCATCAACCTCGACCCTGAGGGAGAACGAGGTTGTCATCCGGGGGGGGGGGGCGGAGGTACTCCCATGAAATGTTTGGTGGGGATCGCGGTTGTGTGCCTGTGGGGGGGGGGGGAGGCCTGCCTCTTATGGGGGGTTTTACCTGAAATATGCCTCTTTTTAGGCAACAATCTATAGCAAACTCTGCTTTTTATTCAAAACCACTCATAACAAACTATATATCACTGAAAACGCTCATAAGGCTTGCCAGATTTCAGAAATATATATTTTGATGCAATATCGATTCATTGTAACCTTAATACCAGGCCTCTTAAAGTACCACATGCTTGTGCATGACCCATGTGTACTTGAGAAAAGATTTTTATGTGCAATTTAGAGAAAAAAAATGTCTTTTTTTACTTTTATTCTAAAGTTAAAACATATTGCTAACCTGGGATGAAATGATGAGGATTTTGCAAAATTTGAAATGCAAAGCCCTGACCCACCTGACCAAAGTTGCACAATAAAAAAGTGTGGAGATTTATTTTGATAACTTTGCTATCCTAAGTATTCGTATGGCAAATTCCCCTCATTCATCCCAATCAATCTCACTAAGATCTAGCAATCCTGAAAATTTCAGGTCCCCCCCCCCAAAAGGATTAAAAATCCTTCATTTTTTCGAGATATCTTTTCTTTGATGACCCCAAAAACACACACGTTTTGAGAAAGAAAATGTAGCCTTAAAGTTTTAAACAAATGGAATAAAATCAGCGATCCCTTTGAAATTACAATAGTAACGAGGCAAATACAATTCAGAATTTGTTCCCAGAAAGCTAGGATTATAATTTAAAAGCCCCCAGCTTCATATGTCACTACCTTCCAATCTCGCGAAGGGCTTCCTCTCGCCGAGTGCGCACAAGCTGAATTCCCTGGCGACGCTTTTTCTCTTTTTAGTTGCTATTGAAATGTACTTGCCTTGTCGCAAGCTGTGCGTCGTCGAGAGCGTTCGTGTACAGACGTCATAAACTACTTTATTCCCACACGTTCGATATTACAACTTCGGAGTATGTTCGTTTAATTTTTCGCTTTGCAAACAATCACAATAATTGGAAATGAATATAGCTAGAAACACCCCCCCAAATATGACTCTCAAGAAATAAATCAAGGAAAAGCCTACTCACACTAGTTGTTTTTTTTTTTTTTTTGGGATAAAAAAAATGAAGGTTTTTTAATAAAAGAGATCAAAAAAGTCCTTCAACAGATTCAACATAAGTCCTGCAACAGTTCAAAACATGGCCGAATGACACATTCAAACATGGCCGGTCCGAAACACGCGCCCACGCAGCAACAGCAAAGGACTTTCTGAGGAAACTATGTGACGCGTGGCCACTAAGCCGCGCGGTTTATCTAGAAAAAGACACAACATTCCGCCCCCCCATGAACTCCTATATAATCGCGGGGTTCATAACTACAGTACGCAGGAATTTATCAGTCTCTAACATGTCCGTTAATTCGCGATCTCTATACTCTTATTCCACTCGCCTAATCCTTCCAGCAAGCACAGCTTGGGTCACCGGTCGCTTGAATGTTGTACCCCTATTGCCCGTACTTCCACGACCTCCTCACCAGTCCATCTGCCTCGCGGGAAAATACGTTCTCGATTCCGACCCAGAACCATTGATTCCTCTTCACATTGTTCATCAGCAAATTCAGACACACAACGTCCTCCGACTCGAAGGTTCCTCTGTTCGTGCTTGCCCACTTAGGTCTCTCCTGCCAGCGATGGTATATACTCTTTCAACCAGCGTCTCCAGTAGTGGTTCGCTAGCCAAAAAAACCTAAAAAAAAAAAAAAAAAAAAAAAAACCAAAAAAAAAGCTGAAGCCTGATCGCCACCTCGTTCTTGCTGAACTTGTCCTTACTCATCAAACCACGATCCGGGTTGGAAAAAAAAAAAACATTCAAGGAGGGGCGCACGTTCAAGAAATGGACTGAGTGTTAAAGCTTCATTATCATCTGGGCTTGAGGGGTGTCGGTGTCAGTCGCTCTCGAATTTTGCCAAATCCGAACCTCAGGCTATCCGTGAAACACTGCTTGGCCAGGACTTCTTCATTCATCGAGGGCACTCCCGAGCGATAGCTTTCTAGATCTCCTGCTTGACTGGTACGGACTAGCCAATCCACACTCCTCGACATATGAGGCCGCTCCAGCCGTGGGTGAAAAAACCCACTTACAGCCTCTCTGCATGAGCTCTCTTTCCAGCCCTTAGTGCAGTCCATCGTCTTCAGTGACTCTCGGATCTCCTTATCTGCGCCAACAAAGTTGGTCCCGTTGTCAGACCGAATCTCCTTTACTTGGCTCGTCGGTTTAGGAATCTCATCAGGACTAACATGAAGTCGTCGGTTTCGAGAGACTTGGCCAACTCAAGGTGAACAGCTCGGGAATTCATACAAACAAAGATTGCTCCCCACCGTTTCTCAATCACTCTTCCTCTTCCTCGCTTTACGTAGAATGGTCCGAAATAGTCCACTCCGCAGTAGGTGAAAGGAGGCTCATATGGAGTTAATCGTACCTTCGGCAACTCTCCCATTTGTTGATTCATCCTGGGTGCCATCTGCTTCCTGCAATGAATGCACGCTCTAAGGACTTTCTTGATAGCTCCTCTAGCCTTCACTACCCAGAAACTGCCTCCCTAAGCAGTGACAGAACTTGTTCCACCCCGCCAATGCCCAGTATCTTCGTGGAGGTGTCGTATCAGGATGGTAGCAATGTGGTGACCTTTTGGCAGTATCATTGGATTCATAGCATCAGTGGATATCGGGGCCATTGATATCCTTCCGCCTACTCGCATGACTTCGTCTCCTTTCATGACTGGTTTGAGCTGATTATTTTGCTGGAAGGCTTCACTGGTTTTTCCTTCTTTCAGGTTTTTCACTTCACCAGCGAAGCTTCTCTTCTGCACAACTGCCACAATCTTTCTCTTCGCTCTCTTCCAGGTCCTCGTGCTTGATACCCCTTGTACTTCAACTGCTCTTTTGTCCTTTTTCTTTGTTAAATGCCACTTCATCCAGTCTAGGAAACTTCAGCACCCAGGCCACTTTGCGCAGGGTGTGGAACCCAGTTGGAGAATCTGTGTTATAAGGTCTTCGACTGTTGTAGTAGGTTCAAAGTCCGGTCAGATACATCTCCTTCTTCACCTCAAGGTCTTCTGGAGAAACAATAATCAAACTTGTTCTCTGGCCATTTCTTGTCAGCATCCCTCAAGAATGACGGTCCCTTCAACCAGCGATCGTTCCTGAGAAATTCATCCATCTCTAAACCACGGCTGACATCATCCGCAGGATTAATAGTGCCGGCACAATGTCTCCACTGATCTGGGTGTGTCAATTCCCTGATCTCTGTCACTCTGTTTGCCACGTAGGTCTGGAAGCGCCGGCTTCTCATTTCTGATATAATTCAGCACGATCATCGAGTCAGTCCAGAAGATGACCTTTTCAAAATTGAATTCCAAGCTCACTCCTGACAGCAGAATCAATCCGTGCAGCAAGAATGCACTCCTTGAAGCTCGGAGCCGCGGAATGGTGATACTCTTAATGGGTGCATTCCTTGATTTACCAATTACAAAGGCACATTCGATCCAAGCCATTCGGATACTCAATGCGCAGGTAGGATGCAGTTCCATACCCAGCCTCCGAGGCATCACAGAAATGATGCAGCTGCAGTCGAACTCCTTTCGTGGTCAGGACGACTGAAGTAGCATCTCGGAACACTTATGTCCTCCAGCAGAGGCAGGTAGCTCTTACAGTTCTCCCACTTCTTAAGAACTTCTCCACTAATCGGTTGATCCCATGGAAGTTTGTGTCGCCACAAGCTTTGCATAATCTGTTTGGCTGGCAGCATCACCGGAGCTGCAAAATTCAGAGCGGTCAAAGACCGAGGCGATGGTTGACAGCACACCCCTCATCGTATTCGGCTTGTCCAATTCTACCACTTTGAATCCGAATGTGTTCAGATTCAATGTTCCACCGTACCCCAAGAGCTCGGTAACTGGCAACTTCATCCAGGTCGAGGTTGAGGAACGGCTCAGCTCTCTTCTCAACAGGTATCTCAGCCAAAACTTGGCGATCATTGCTCAATGAACTTAGTTAAGTGAAAGCCTCCCCTGGCACACAGTTCAACCAGCTGACTGGCCAGTTGTATTGCAGCTCCTGGTGTGGGCACAGACTTTTAATACATCGTCCACATAAGAAATTGCGTCGGAGTGACTTTATGGTCATAGGATCAAAATCCTTTTCGTTATCATCCGCTGTTCCTCTTCAGTGTTGAATTTGCTGCGCACGGAGAATCTGCTGCTCCGAAGATATGCACGGTCATCACATACTCCTCTGGAGGATCATCTGTACTCCCTTTCCACCACAGAAATCTTAAGTTGTCTTGGTCTTCTTCTCGGACCTTAACTTGATGGAACATGCTTTCGATATCAGCCACTACAGCGGTGTTCTCTTGTCGAAATCTCAAGAGGACCCCGATGAGACTATTGGTGCAGTCTGGTCCTGCAAAAGGTTCTGATTGAGGGAGGTCCCGTTACTCTCTGCGGCCGCGTCAAACACTACTCTCACCTTGCCCGGCTTGTTAGGATTGGTCACGGGAAAGTGAGGTAGGTACCACGTTCTCGGACCAATACTTGCAGTCTGTTCTGGCGTCAGCTTACGGGCATGCCCCTTGCTTATGTACCCTTCCATCCGTTGTACGATACTTATGTTCAAGATCTGGGTCTCGACTGAATCTCCGTTTCAGGCTTCGCATCCTTCTCTCTGCTTCAGGGCGATTGTTTGGTAACTTCACGTCTTCGTTGCGCCACAGCAAGTCCTGTCTTGTAATGACCTGCCGACATCTTAGTCGTCCTCTGTAATATATCGATGGCGCGCATGTCCTCTCTGGACAAGTTATGGGACGCTAATATCTTGTGATCATGGCCGTCAGATCTGTCTTCACAGGCACTCCGCGTCCCAAAGGCTTCCAAATTCCAGAAAATTGTCAATCAGTTCATGCAGTTTCTTATTGCAGCTTAATAAAGGTTAACACTGACCTCCTTGGAGATGGAGGCTCCTTCGACAGTTCCAGTGATAACCCAGCCCAGTGGGCCTCTCAGCGCTTTCAGTTGACTGTCGGGTGCACTAGGTTTTCGCACTTCAAACACCTCATGAGCATAATCAACATCCTTTCCTATAAGAACAGAGACCTTTTTTAACTTTACTTCAGGGATCTCTATATCTTTCAGATGGGGATAGATGGTTGTATCAATGTCCTTAGGAAGACACCTTTCTGAAATGTTAAACTTGGTTGACACAAGTCCTTCTTCTACATTAATAATCTCTCCTTCACCATTAGCCGACTGTAGCTGGAAATTCACTAGTTCAAATTCCTCGTTGGTTTTTTCCATTACAGTGTTCACAGATACAAGCTCTCTCTGCCCTTTAAGCCTAGACTGTTCGCAATGTCACTACTAATAATAGTCCCTCGAGATGCATTGTCCAACAGACCATAAGTGGTTAACGAAGACCCATTCTGGAGCCATCACCTTAATAGGTACGACATGCAGTAGGACCGTTCTTGAAACAGCTCCTGTAACAGTAGCATACTGTTCCATGGCCCTTGGGTTTTGCGGGTTTTGTACTTCTTCCGTTTTGCCCTGGGTTGTCTCTATGTGATCCTTTTGTCTGACTCTCCATTTGTCCGTCTGGGTGGGGCTCCTGCCCAGCACTACCTTCTTTCCTTCTAGGAGGATTATGTAACAGCATGTGATGTCGTCTATCACTTCCACACTTGCAAAAGATTCTAGACTCGCACCAACTGCGCATGTGACCAGATTTCAAGCAGACGTGGCACAATCCTGTTCTGCTTAACAATGTTCCATCGAGCTTGAACTTCATCAGAATCGAAACTGTTCACACTCGACAAGCTCATGTTTATTCATGCAGCGCAGGCATCGATTAGGACTGGACATCTCAGTGTTCTGGGAATTGGCCTTTAAACCATCAGCGTTGAAGTCGGTAAGGAAAGTGTTTGTTTGTCTGTTTGAATGTGAACCAGATGCTCTAGCGATTACTTCATTTGGTCTCTCAGACTTCTTGTCAAGAACAAATCCCGGATCATTCTTAATGGCAGCCTGACGTTTGACGAACTTGGCAAGATCGGACAGCCGTGGGGGGGTTCCGCTCTCCCGAATGCTGTATGAAATATCTCCCCATTTATTCACAAGATAGTTTGGTAGTCGTCTTACAATTTGTCTCAGGTTTGCCATAGTACTAGCTTCCTGTTCATAGGACCCAGACAGTATCTTGGAGGCTGACTCAAGTTGTTCAGCAAAATTTAGCAATCCAGAATAGTCATTATACAATAGCCTTGGTCCCTTTGTTAAGTCCTCTATACAGGCATCTGCGACAGCCAGCTGGCTGTCCATAGCGTTCATGTAAAATATTTGAGACTGCATCATAAGAACATCCTGACACCCTTCTCTACTACTTCATAGGCCTCGCCGGTCAGAAACTTAGGCAGAAATTCTAGTTTTTGACTGTCACTCAGGATGCCATCCTCCAAATTGTCTCGAAGTCTGTTTCTAAAGGTGGGATAGCCACTAGGATTGCCTGAGAATTTTATTGGTTGCATGGCTTGAAGCATCGTGAGCTTCAGCAAAATTGCTGTGTTGCGGTCACTCCGGGTGGTGGATTCAACAGATGCAGGGTTGACCCTAGGCCTCGCACACCCCTTCTCGGGGGTATTTTCTTTTTCGCTGGGTTCAATCTTTGTCCTAGGAGTTGGATCGATACCTGCAGGGGGCTTCTGGTGTAAAGGTGAAAAGTTTGCGGCTTCGGGATTTAAGGGCTTCATCTCAAAACTCACGTCCCATTGATCAATTTTTTCTTGTTCGGTCATTGGTGGCATGAAAAGAATTCGCCCTTTGTCTTCTAGAGTGTGATTGCTAGCAGTTTCACTACCATCCTGTTCCAAAAGTTCTGCCTCTTTCTCTGCTAATTGTATCTGAAACTTCATTTCACAAGCTCTTCTTTTCCTTTCAAATTTCCAGTTCAATTTTCTTCTTTTCCATTTCTAATTCATACTGAGCTAGTTCTTGTTCCTGCTCGAGCCATAATTTCTTTACTTCAATATCCCTTTTCAAATTCTTCAGTTTGGACTGCCTGGAAGAGGGTATTGACTTCACAGACTTCGCTTTCGTTTTCTTTTGGCTCTTCAGTTGAAATAGGCGATCATTGACTGTCTTTTTGCATTCATTATAATCAGTTTGTGTCTCAGTATATCTGTTTTTGACGCGATCGGACTCTCCTTCTGGCAGATCTTTCACGACATAAGTCTTATAACAGTTATCATATTTATGCCAAGCTGAATTCAATCTCGTCAGGGCGTCTTCTAATTCACTGTCATTACAGTCGACAAGACAGCAAGCTAACTTCGCATCCTTCAACATTGTACTCACGCGTCCAAGGAAGCCTGCGAGCGAGTTCTTGTGTTGCTCGAGTCCATCCGATTCCTCCACGTTTTCGCCACGGGCTGGACCTTCGCTCTCTTTCTCTTGGTTCTCGGGATCCACAAGTCGATCTTGATTCCCGGGATCCACTAGTCGAATGATGTGGTCGTCGGAGCGTTGGTGTACAGACGTCATAACTACTTTATTCCCACACGTCGATATTACAACTTCGGAGTATTCGTTTAATTCGCTGCAAACAATACAATAATTGGAAATGAATATAGCTAGAAACACAAATATGACTCTCAAGAAATAAATCAAGGAAAAGCTACTCACACTAGTGTGGATAATAGGTAATAAGATCAAAAAGTCCTTCAACAGTTCAACATGTCCTTCAACAGTTCAAAACATGGCCGAATGACAATTCAAACATGGCCGGTCCGAAACACGCGCCACGCAAACAGCAAGGACTTCTGGGAACTATGTGACGCGTGGCCACTAAGCCGCGCGGTATCTAGAAAAAAGACACAACACAAGCGCTTCCTGTCCTTGAGGCCAAAAGCATGGCTGGTGTGTGTGCCACCAGGAATACAGAGTTTCTCCATTATTCTCTTCCTACTTTCAGCTCCTCTATGAAAATGACATACTGCTGATGCTGCAGCACAGCGGACAACTTTAGCCCATGGTGTTTGTGTTTTGGACATCGAACCCAAACCATAGCGTTGATGCACTCATTCGGGTTTTGAGTTGTGCCACGAACACACCTTTCAAGGAGTTTAGTGTCACTGAGAGTCATAAATGTAGGTTTCAGGATATCCAGGAATACTTCAGGCAAACAGTCATCTGCTTTATAAGTGGATGTTCCTGTTGCGAAATCTTGCTGCCATTTACACCAAGAACTTTTCCCCAGTGGACAGAAGCGATGCTGTTTGGCAGCATCTGTTGATACAACACTGTGGTTTAAAATAGCAACAATGTTCTTTTTCATAGCATAAACTGACATATCCACTTCCCTGTCGGATGGATTTGACTTTGAAAGTGTGTTCTGACGAATAGCCAGACCGTAGTACTTCTGAAGCTGCTTAATTTTGCTCTCAGTAAGCCTACCACGCCCTCCTATTGGCTTGCCATCCTCAAGTTTGCCTTTAGTCCTGGCTTTCAGGTTAAGCAAGTGCTTGCCCATTCTCTTCTGGACATGTCCCACACAGTCCAGCTTTATGACTTTACAGTCATCGTAGACATTCTCTACTGTATTGAAAGCCTTGCTGTCACCATCTGACACCATCCATTTGTAGCGAATGTTGTGGAGCTCAAGTGACCTGTTCCAAATAACAGCAGCTCCTTCAGCCTCCATAGCTGGTGAACTTCCTGTGAAGTTGATGTCACATTCTCCAGATGCTTCATGTTCCCGTCTCCATTCCTCAAATATTTCATCATCCCCTTCACACGCTTTTCTTTTGCGGTCACACTTCAGGCAAGCTTTGGATAACACATGGTAATCCAAAACCTCGCCAGTGTCCACAGAAATGACAAAAACTACTCCTGTTAAGGAAGTAAAGCCTCTCTTGGCCCATGTTCCATCAAAGCTTACAGCAGCATCCAGAGTCATGGTGCAGTCCAATTCATCGTTTTCCTGTAAGATGGCTTGCCGAACCCTTTGGCCTGCGCTTAATAACTCAACCTTTGACTCCTTTTCCAGAACATCTAGGATGATATCCACTTGCTTATAATAAGCACGTGTGGAGAGACAAGGCATGTTCATCACCCCACAGAAGGAGGCAAGACCTTCATATCCAGTGCCTGATTCTATGGAGTGATAAACAGCTCTCCTGTTCACGTCATAAGATTTGCCTCTCTTTGAAATGTTCCCTGATGTCAGCAATGGGCTGCTATCCTCGCAGGCACTACAGTTAAAAGATAATTTGGACATCAATCCTGCACGGAGAGATGTACTTTCTTCAACAGTCAGTGACTGTTGAAGAAAGTACATCTCTCCGTGCAGGATTGATGTCCAAATTATCTTTTAACTGCTGTCAGGCTTGCTGAAATTGAAAGATAATTAAAGGCATGTAAGAGAAACAACAATAAAAACCTAGTCATTAAACACAATGCCTTAAAAACAACAATAATTATTACTGTCACTGCAGTACTTACATGTATTGTAATTGGAAAGTGAAACTTCTTTATAAAGGAAACAAACAAAGAAACTATACATTGACAGTTGACCTTACAACTCCCTCAGCCAGGCAACATTCTAAATACAGTGTACGGTCACTCAGTGATGGAAACTCATGCTGGCTGTTATAAGCTTATAAGCTTAAAAATAGTTTATCGGCTCACCTTCTTCACATTTGTGTACTGAAGACAGCACAGATGATAGATTTTTTAAATCTATCAGCCTGTATCCACTTGTATCTGCATGACTTGTTACGGTCTCTTCATCAGAACTACTAGATATTTCATCTGCATCTGTAGAAACGTGAAGTTTCATTTTCTTTCGAGAGGAACTTAGCGGTTGATCACTCTCGTCGGCGGATTCATACTCCTTGAGTGAAGTGCCAGGACTTGATCGATCGATCAGTTCACTCCTTTCGGCAGGGGTTTCTTCTGTACTTCTGCGTGATCCACCAAATCCTTTGCCTTTCCTTTTCTTTCTATAAGAGCTTCGTTTTTTCTTTCCAGCCATATCGAGAAGATTTATTTTACCGCGAGTGATATTTCGCAAGCTGTTGCTTTGTCAAAATACTCCATGATGTTTCCCATAGTGCAATTCTTAGTTTTTGGCTTCATGTAAGAGTCACAGAGTTGTCCATGTTATTTTCTGGCTACTTTCAGACTTTCTCGGGGGGATACTGAGTCGTAAACAGGAGTAAAACAAAAAATAACAACTCTCGTTGCCATGGAAACCAGATACCTCTTGTTAAGAAATGTCTTGTTTACCATAAAATACTGCAAATACTTGCCCAAAACAATTCCTAATGTAGACTACAGTGGTTAAAGTTGCCAATTTGAAAGAAAACATAAAATCACTTTTTTGACCAAATTCAGGTAAAACCCCCCTTAAAACCCTTCCCCTATTTCAGTCCAAAATATGTGATTTCCATACCCAATTGTGACAGTTCAGAAACACGTTCATCACAAATTTCAAATAGCTTTATTTCCAAAAGGAATCACTGGATCGATACCAACTTTGCATAGAGATTAATTATTTTCATATCTAGAAGATATAAAAATAATAGCTTTGTAGGATTAACTGTTTAGATTTTAGAATTTTGATGACGTCAGATGAAAACAAAGAATATTTTCGT
This sequence comes from Desmophyllum pertusum, assembly GCA_029204205.1. Lineage (NCBI taxonomy): Eukaryota > Metazoa > Cnidaria > Anthozoa > Scleractinia > Caryophylliidae > Desmophyllum > Desmophyllum pertusum. Next base: position 4,641,935 of record MU827303.1, read on the forward strand.
AACTTGTCTCATGCAGTTTTAATAAGCCATAGCCATTCTCTTGCCACAATCACTGCAACACTGTACTAATCTCGTACCCAGATCCCACTCTGTCTGACACTGAAAAGGGTGATCTGGGTACGAGATTAACACTGTACATGCTCGGGTTTGGGGTTTGGGGTTATATGGTATATAGGTTTTTTTTTTTATTATAAGGGGTTTTATATAGGGGTTTTATTATAAGGGGTTTTATATAGGGGTTTTTATTATAAGGGGTTTTCATATAGGGGTTTTTATTATAAGGGGTTTTATATAGGGGGTTTTATTATAAGGGGTTTTATATAGGGGTTTTTATTATAAGGGGTTTTATATAGGGGTTTTATATAAGGGGTTCTTAAATATGGTATTTTTACATTGAAATATTAGCCGCCCCAGGCAGCGCTCGGTAATTTCTCTCGGAGCCTGATCTCAGGCTATGAAATATGGGTATTTGGTATATTTTTGAGATAATACAATAGCAGTATAATGCTCCCCCCCCCCCCCCCCCCCCTCCCTTCCTTCCCTGTCTGTTGCGTGCGTGCTGCGCATTGCAACACAAAACGTTGCAAGACATATTCATTTCAGGGCCAACACAATTGCAAGTAAAGTTTAGCGGGTAGGGGTCGAATGTTTAATTATACTATAATATTAATATCCATGCAGGAACAATTCATGGCCAGTGCTGTACCGACTGCTTCATCCACCAAGGAGACAACCAACTATGCTAGGCTGTGCCGTCTCCTGGTGGACATTGGCACCCAGGCCCTCCGGGACACATTGGATGCCATCCATCCACCAGCAAATCTACACGCAGTTTTGGCGGGAAACATAGCCACGCTGCAACCTCTGAGAGCAAGGAGGATCATCAATCCAATACAATGGGGAAAACTGTTCCCTGCCATCCCTACTTCGGTGTCTTCACGCGACTTTGATACGACTCTCTTGATGGTTCTGTTACGAAACCTGTGCGGTTTACCTCCTCCGCTGACTGGCTGGGACGCATTCCCTGCCCTAACAGACCTGAGCCGCGAAGCAGATATTGCTCGTGTCAAGTATTTTAGAAACACCGTGTACGGTCACGCCGAGACCGCTTCTGTTGACGAGGCAACGTTCAATGACTACTGGCGTGACATCCGGGATACTCTGGTCAGATTGGGAGGCGTGACATACGAAGCTGCTATTGACGACCTTAGAAACGAGTGCATGGACCCGGTGGTTCAAGATCACTACATGGAACTCCTCAGTCAGTGGAAAAAGGACGAGGACAACATGAATGAGAAGCTGGATGAGAAGCTGGATGAAATTATGAAAATTGTGAAAAGGCTCGATGTTCAGACAGCATCAAAAGAACTCACTGCTGACGAAGGTTTGATTTTGTTACCAATTTATTTGCTAAAATGTCCTGGACAGATACTAACATCAACACAGGCTAATTACAATTCTAACAATAGTCACTCCGGGTTATTCTAATTTCGATAGATTCCCAGCGATGGAGGTAGGATTTACATTGGGGGGGGGGGGGGGGGGGGACCGAAATTAATGTACGCCGTTATGACTTGCCACGTCGAAGGCGTGGAACGAGCACGGCTGTACATGTAGCGAGAAGAAGATCTGGGTACGAGGCTGAGTCCTCACCGTTACCGTCCATCTCTCAAGACATGTGCGACTGCTGCTAACCGAGAACGTGGGATCTAGAATGAAAATGGCGGCGAGTTGTGCGAAAGGTCATTTCTTCCCAGCGGTCAAATGGTCATTGACAGTTGATTATTTTATACCGCTGTCAATCCCTCAACCTACAAATCTATAGAGCATGATTACTTGTTTTTGTGATGGTCAGTCTGCTTTTGGTGGGTTTTTATTTTCATGCCCAAAAAGGGATCAAGGGCACCCTAAGAACCCCCTGGCTACCCCCCTAGTAATTTATTATTAGGATAGTTACATAGCCAGAAATATCTATCTCGCATCTTGGCTCGTCTTTGCGCTCTAATTTGCTATGTTTTATCAGCCTAGCCTCTTTGGCGAGCGCGAATCCTGGGAAGAAGTGATTTCCGTGACCACAGATTAGTCCACATTTGTGACGTCATTACTGAGTAAGCGAAAAGGGAGAGCCTGAGCACTAATAAGATGCAGGGTATTCTCAGTATAAGCAGCCAAATGATCACTGGTTTGTTTGTTCTTTTTGTCTTAAATAATTTTCATGCGGGTTTTCTTTTTGATCTTTCGTTTTCAGATGAATTCTCGAAGCCTAAAGAGATGGTGCGAGTGCTCGCCATGTGCAAAGAAAACTTCCACGAGAATGAAGCACTTGAATATTATTGTCAACAGTGCAAAGTGTGCATTTGTATCAAGTGTATACATACACATCATGATCATCACAAGAAAGTTGACATACAGCAAGCCGCTGAAGAACGAAAACTGCCAATGGAACAAGTCCTGGAGAAAGCCAAGGCAGAAGTTGTCGTTGTCGAAGGTAAAATAAATAAAACAAATCGAACTGAGAAAGAAAAGCAAAGCGAGAAACATTGCCGCTCAGAATAAGCTGTCAGAAAATGTAGAAGAGTTTATTCAACAGGTGATTCAAGCTGTAAGGGATCACGAAACAGCGGCGAAGAACAAATTGATTGAAATTGACGAAGCGCAAGAAAGAGATCATGTAGCGCAACTTGAAAAATTCCAGTTGTTACTAACTGAACTGAACAGTTCGATTGAACGAGGCGACGATATGTTTCAAAGAGGTATCTCTCTTGAAATACTACAAGAAGAACAAGCTGTCTTTGGAGGCTGTGAAGAGCTTTTGACTCAGAGTCAGAAAATGGAAGTTTGCAACTCAGAGCATGTTAATTATGTTGTAAACAAAGGAACATTATCTGCTGTAAGACGATTGTTACCGCTGGGTCAAGTTGTTGTGAGTGACCATTCACAATCAGTAGCCGAAGGAAAAGGTTTGAAAGAAGCGGAAATGGGCGCCGAAACTAAATTTACAATCACTACACGAGATTCTGAGGGAAAACAGTTTCATGACGAACAAGACCAAGTGACCGTAACAGTCAGCTCTTCAACAGGAGACGAGGAAGGGCAAATCACAGATCGCAAAGATGGAAAGTACATAGCACAGTACAAGCCAAAGAGTGTTGGCCGACACGACGTTGCAATCGAGATTAATGGATGGCCGCTGACTGGTAGTCCCTGGAGTGTTAACGTAACACCACATCGTTACAGAGTGGCGTTGTCGTGTGGGTCACGTGGAAAAGGACCAGGAGAATTTAACTTCCCGTGGGACATTGCAAAGAATGAAAGAACAGGGAACATTGCTGTAGCAGATTATGGCAATAAGCGCATTCAGTTGTTCAATAAGGATTTTCAATACCTCAGGACGATAGGAGGCGTGACGGGATTACCAACTGGTGCTGTGAAGATAGGTGGCCCCATATCAGTAGCATTCTCAAGGGATGGTGATATCATAGTCACCCATATAGATGAAGACACAAATTCAAAGAAAATGTCTGTAATTACTGCTCGTGGTCAGTTTATCGAACACTTCAGTGAGCACGTGATTATACCAGGCAGTGTGTTTGTTAAAACTGATGGTGATGGTCACGTGATCGTGTGTGACGTGGGTGACAAGCAAATCAAGGTCCTCTCCCCTGACGGAGCAGAATTGCTACAGTCGTTCAGTGCCCCGCATTGTATTCAGTCCCCAACATTTGCTTTTTATCATCACGACATGCTCTTTGTGTCGTATTACCAGGCTCATTGTGTCAAGGTTTTCGATCAGGATGGCGTGTTTCTGTATGACATTGGCAGCGAAGGGTCTGGTGACGAACAACTGTGTCGTCCTGTGGGACTTGCTGTTGACGCTTTTGACAACCTGATCGTGTGTGACTATGGTAACAAAAGACTAAAAGTATTCACACTGGAAGGGAAATTTCTTACCTTGATTGATGAAGTAATCAAACGTCCCAGGTTCGTGACTGTTTGTAACAATGGTGATGTGCTGGTTACTGAAAGTATCGAACATTGTATACACGTTTTGCAATCAACTATTCACACGAGTGAAAAGATGCAAGCCTCAATGGAATAAAACCTCAGCGGATTTTCCTATTTGGCTCGCTCATGCAGTTTCTGTCTGCATCATCAAAAACTTGGAATGTCGTTTTTCTCCATTCTCGTATCGTTTCGGGCTTTTTAAAAGGATACTTGTGCGTGTGAACTAAACACAGTTTGTTTCTGCTCAGATTCACCTAAAATGGCATAATAAAGTCGGCAATCAAACACTGAAGCAAACGTACGTATCCTGCATGTATTATTATGTGGCAAACTTGTCCATGATGGCAGTGATAAAATGAGCCTGCGTAGCAGCCGCTGGAGTAAAATAGAGCGCGAGTTGGAGGGCGCGCGAGGAAGGAAACGCGCGCGAGGCGAGAAAAAGTGAAAGAGCTCTCACTTGTTTCTCGCCTCGCGCGTCTTTTTCCTCGCACGCGCCCTCCAACTCTCGCTCTGTATTTTACTCCAGCACCTGCTACGTAGGTTATGATAAAATTGGCTTAAAATTAAACTCTTCCAAGGAGAGTTGGAGAGAATGTATGATAAGCAGTAATGAGAATTTTGTTGTTGATCTGTGGACTTTTAAGGGTTTTTGAAGTAATTATAAGTAAGTGTATGTTATAGTTTTAATCTAAATGAAATGTTTCATTCAGGATAGATGCTTAGTAATAAAACAGTGCTTTAATTTCTGTCCGTTATGGTTGTATTTATTTACTGTGAAAAACTCTTACTCGGGGGAGGGGGGCTTACTTCTTTTCAAGGGTATTAGTGTATATATAGTGGGGTGGGGACATATAAGCAGAAGACTTAAGGTAGGGGGGGGGGGGGGAGGGTTATGTCAATTCCTGTTCAGAAGTTGTCTTGGGACAACCACGTTCCCAGGGTTTCCCTTCCCCCGCCCCCCTAGAAGATGGAATATAATGGACGTTCCGTATCCTGTTGGCAAGTGGCAACACGGCAGCTGTAAGTTGTAAATTGCCTCCAGGCATTTGACTTCTGTTTCGATTTGAGACCAACGGTTCTAAGATCAAATATTTTCATATTTGATCCTAGAAGCGTTGGTCAGGTGTAGGGAAGAAGATCGATCGTGTGTCACGTGACAAAATACTCCACAATTCGACAATTCGTGGCCCGGTATTTCGCCAGCGTGTCCCAGGGTCTTCTTTGGCCCCAGCCGCCATCTTGAAAGCAGAGTAGACCTTGGGGACGAGGTTGGGGAAAGCCTAAACAATAACAGACTGCGCATGCGTGCATGTTTTTCAAATCAAAATCACGGACAATCTCGTTCCAGAGTCCACGTTACCTATGTAAAGCGGTGGAGCGGCTAACAAGGACCTCTGGGGCAGGGCGCTAAAATGTCTTCTCCCGCCCTATCTGGGGGGGGGGGGGGAAGCGATTATACATGGTGATACATAGAGGTCATTCAGCGGAAAGTTGTGTAATACGGCTGGGTATTTTTACGAGTCAGTTTTCATTTTTTCGAGCCTTTAGGCGAGAAAAAATAAACACTGACGAGTAAAAATGCCCAGCCGTATTACACAACTTTCCGCTGAATAAATTGTTTATTACACGACATAATATCTTTCTTAAAAGATAGGCTTTTAACAGTGTTTTCCGTAGCGCGCGGTCAGGGGGACTGAGACCCGTGTAATACGGTCTCGTATTTGCTCTCGTCTTTGTGCGTATTCGCATTCTAAAATGCTAAGTCGTATAATAAATGGCTATACATGCCTATACATGGTGATACATGCCTATGCATGGTGATACATAGTTATACATGTACATGGAGATACTTGATTAAACATGGAGAAACAAGTGACATGCTTATTTTACACTTTTAATTATGTTACACTTTAAAAACCCTACTTAAAGTACCTACCTCCTTGTTGGCCGCTACACCGCTGGACAAGGGTAACGAGGACTCTGGGAACGAGATTGAATCACGGATTGACCGCGGCGAAATATAGAGGCCTAAGACCTAGGCAAGAACTGACCGTCGACACAGTACCGGGAGTAGTCGTGCGCGAAGGGGCGTGAGGCCCTTGGAATGAGTCAGATCGAATCAGCTCTGAACTTCCTGTTTGGGTGGTGCTGTTGTTACGCTGATATCTATTTCTTGTGCGTCGAATTCTGAGATTACAGGATCATTTCTTGCTGCTTTATACGTCTTAAACTTAAAGGTACACCACGGTGATTGTAGCCAATGTCATCATTCCTCAGTTTGATTGAAAGGAATTGTTGTTAGACTTGTCAGGTAAGAACTAACAGTTCATCACAATGGTTCAGGGGTGGTTGCATCTTCTATCACTATCACTATTTCTTTGCAACAAATTTGATCTAATTGCCGAGATTTAAATGACTGCATTCTCCCATTGCGTAGCTTTTTTTACGTCTATGTTCCTTTATCGAAACGAAACGTTAGGTGTGCTGTATGTCATGCACAGTGTACTTTGAATATTACAGGACGCTCAGCAGCCTTTGATTACTTGGGAAGCAACCATTAGTTATAATTCCGGGAATCATTTGATCACGAGATCACTGGCTGTTTTGATAGGTTACCGCGGCGAGTTGTAAAGTGCCCCGACTAAGTTCCAAGACTGTTATTATTTACTATTTATTACGATTTCAGTGTCTTTACTTCTTATGGATCTCTGCTGATTTTCTGCCCATTTTCGTGAATATTTAATTGCGCATCGTGTCTTTCAATGCGTGACATTCCGCGAAAACATTGCGGGATGTTGAAGAATTAGAGCGCGTAGACTCGTTACATGTAATTGAATTGTTGACAGACTGAGCCACTCATGAAATGTTTAAAAAGATTCGCGCTGAACATTCAAATACTGAATAAAAGCCGCCAAAATCATCATCAAATATCTTTACTTCGTTAGGCTCACAACACGCAATATTTTTGCATATTCCATCTTTTTGGCATTGATTCAATTGTAAATAACATAGAGGTCAAATTGTTCTGCAAGTTAAAATTTTCGACAAGTATTTTCATTATCATCGTTTACGCTAACAACCTAAATATTCGCTAGTCAATGTACTTTTATAAACACTAGGCAATGTTTGTGCAACTTGTCTTGCAATTTCATAACCGTTCTAACCAACCGTCTGTAAGGTGCCTTGCCGAGCGAAACATTGCACCCCCCAGGCAATGTGTAAAACAATAGGCTATTAGTCAACTGACGAGTCATGATGCGAAAACCATTCAAATAAAAATAATTTGGATTTCATTTGGGTGGTTTTCAATTGAGTATCGTAAAACCAAAACCAAAACCAAAACCAAAGCAATTACAATGGCCAATCACAACACTGTTGTGATACGAAAACAACACAATGAACCAATCAGAACTCGAAGCAATTACACGTATAACCGGCGCCAAGCGCGGGAAAACGCATGCAAGACGCGATTGGTTTTAGCTTTGCATCTGATTGGTTGAGTAGGTAGCGAATTTTTTTAAATCTATCACAAAGCGTAGTGAAGCAAAACCAAAGCAATGCAGCGATAATTTTCGACACTCAATTGAAAACTGCTCTAGAGCAGGAGCCAAGTGATGGGCTCCTGTCTAGAGTGAGTGTGAGTAAAACTAATTTTCATATGAAAGGTTCTGCACCAGGACTCATTTTGAAAAAGCGAAACGGCCAATTCATTGCAACGTTGTCAGTCTCTTACTTGCCATAATCGTTGCGACACTGTACAGGGTCGGCTAGGGGTTTGGAGGTATATTATGGTATACGTTATATATTTACTGGCTGAAGTATGGGTATTTGATATATTTTGGAGATAAACACAATAGCAGTATAAAGTTGAAAGTTAAACTCCCTTTCATTTATCTTTGATCTTGATCATATGCTCTCTTCTGTGGTGTCTTTTCTAATTTTGGGTATATTGGGTAGACCAGTTTTCAGGTATACCACCCTCCACCCGACATACGCTGACTGTAGGGCGCGTGCGTGCTGCAGTTGCAATAAAGAAATGTTGCAAGACATGTTCATTTCATGGCCAACAAAATTGCGAGTCAAATTTAGAGGGGTGTGCTGGAATGTTTAATTATACACTTCAAATAATAATATTAATACCCATGCAGGAACTATTCATGGCTAGTGCTGTACCGACTGCTTCATCCACCAAGGAGACAACAAACTATGCTAGGCTGTGTCGTCTCCTGGTGGACATTGGCACCCAGTCCCTCCGGGACACATTGGATGCCATCCATCCACCAGCAAATCTACACGCAGTTTTGGCGGGAAACATAGCCACGCTACAACCTCTGAGAGCCAGGAGGATCATCAATCCAATACAATGGGGAAAACTGTTCCCTGCCATCCCTACTTCGGTGTCTTCACGCGACTTTGATACGACTCTCTTGATGGTTCTGTTACGAAACCTGTGCGGTTTAACTCCTCCTCCGCTGACTGGCTGGGACGCATTCCCTGCCCTAACAGACCTGAGCCGTGAAGCGGATCTTGCTCGTGTGAAGTATTTTAGAAACACCGTGTACGGTCACGCCGAGACCGCTTCTGTTGACGAGGCAACGTTCAATGACTACTGGCGTGACATCCGGGATACTCTTGTCAGATTGGGAGGCGCGACATACGAAGCTGCTATTGACAACCTTAGAAACGAGTGCATGGACCCGGAGGTTCAAGATCACTACATGGAACTCCTCAGTCAGTGGAAAAAGGACGAGGATAACATGAATGAGAAGCTGGATGAGAAGCTGGATGAAATTATGAAAAGGCTCGATGTTCTGACAGCATCAAAAGAACCCACTGCTGATGAAGGTTTGATTTTTTTGCCAGTTTAGCTGTACGTAGACTATGAGCAGTCCCTCATTTTTCTAAGGGATAGTCAAGTGGGAAGGCACGCGTAGGAGGTGATTTTCGCGTGCGCTCGCGTGCTCTCCCACTCGACTATCCTGGAGAAAATTTAGGGACTGCTCATAGTTTAATCCTTGGCAGATACTTAGATAAACACAGGCTAATTGCAACTTTACCCATATTTAGTCATTAGGTTCTTCTTATTGTCGATTGAGCCCCATTCGGTAGTAATTTATTAGGATAGCTGAACGGTAACCAGAATTATTACATATTATGTGTGAATATCAGTGTGATAAAGCCCTGAATAAAATCCATACCATCAGTGAAGCGATACGATATCACTTCACTTGTGAATGATACGATATCACTTCACCCTTTGTAAAGCCGAAGATCATTCGAAGCCTTCGGAAGACTGTCGAACATCACCCGAGCTATTCCGAAGATTGCCAAAACTTAACCGAAGATGCCTGAAGATTTCCGAAGATTTCCGAAGACGTCCGAAGATTTCCGAAGATCACCCGAGCTATTCCGAAGATTTCCGAAACTTAACCGAATATTTCCGAGGTTTTCGAAGATCACCCGAAGATTAGATTGCCGAAGATCATCCGAGGTATTCCGAAGATTGCCGAAGCTTGACCGAAGGCTTCTAAAGATTACAGAGGATCAGCTAAGATTTGTTCACATTATCGCAAACTTGGGTCGAAAGGTACAACAATCTGATACTGGGATACTGGGAAGGTTGTGTAGTGGGAACTATATTTTTGATTTGGGAATTGTGATATTGTTGATGCCTTGTGAGAATCACAAATTATGTCACACGATACCCTAGTCCCCAAATCGAGCACCAAGTGATCTCGAAACTTGGCTATCTTATCAGTCTCGTCTCTTAACCGAGCGCGAAGCACGAGGAAAAATCCTGGGAACGAGTGATCCTGCGACGACAGATGACGTACATTCATGACGTTCATGAGCAAGCGAAAAGGGAAGGCCTGAGAACGAACTAAATCACTACATGTCATGCACCTATCAATGTTAAGCCCCAGGGTAGGGGGGGAGGGGGGACCCCAGGGGAGTTGACATCGTAGGCTGTTACCTGGGTAGGGATGTTGAGAATTTACGTGCCCCTGGGGAAGGGAATTTGACACAGTAGTCATCTTGTAGCCTGCGTAGCAAGCGTTCCTGTACGAACGAAGAGCTTTTTCCGCGATCGAAGAGCTTTTTCTGGATTTTGGCCGCGCGAAAATTGGGGCGAGAGCAAAAACGTTGGGGTAGGGAAGGGGTTGGCGCTTCCCTACCCCCTCCCCCCACTCCGACGTTTTTGCTCTCACCCCAATTTTCGCGCGGCCAAAATGCAGAAAAAGCTCTTCGATCGCGGAAAAAGCTCTTCGTTCGTACAGGAACGCTTGCTACGCAGGCTAGTCATCTTGTTAAAATGGAGAGGGCCTGAAAACGAGTACTCCGCCATCTTGTAAAATACCCAGAAGTCCATGGGAATCTGAAACATGCTTTTTCTCGTACGATTATTTCGCAAAGTGGAAGAAAGAAAGATGAGAACGTTTTGCTTGAATTTCTTGTTATAAAAGGCCATCGCTTCTTTTTACTTCTCCTGGTCCTGTGAGAGGCCAAATTGTAAGGTATATCTTTTCTCAAACACATTTAGCTTCTGTAATATGTCTTAGTTTGCTACAAAAAAGGAGGAATTTGATGCTTAAAGTGTATATGACAGATATTTTTTTATTTGCTTGATCGAATCTACATAGGATCCTGATATGAAAATCGAAAAAAAAAAATTCCATATCGCTTTTCTTCACCGCGTTTTAGCCGTCTAAAGACGTGAAATTTCATTTCCGGTTAGGTAAAAGCCGAGCGAGGTGGATTTCCTGGACCGAGTCGGTTGTGACGTCAAAACCAGAACGCCTTCGACAACAACGCAAAGACAGCGAGGAGTTTCGTGGCTTGTAACCGTGTATAACCAGATATAATTTAGTTCAAATTTTGTCTAGAACCGTCAAAACTTACACAAAGTTATGTCTACGGATGATTTTGAGTTTGGGAGCGATTCTGAGCGATCAGACGCATAATTCAGTGTTTCTTCGACTGTTGATGAAGTTGAGTGCGATGAGTTTTAATATACAGGTTTATAGAAGCAGCGACATACAACTCAGACCCAGAAGGTCCTTACGATGAGTGGCTTCAAGAGTACATGTATACCGCTAGCAGATAACGACAGCGATATAATTTTTCATTCTGAAAGAACGTGAATTTCGGAGCCCGGACATGCTGGAAATGCGTGTGTATAACTACGCCGTAAAAATAACATCGTTTGTTTACACAATTGCGCTGTTGAATCGAAATGAGTTGAACCGATTTGTAATAAGCTTTTTAAAATTCGCTTGTAGTTTATCTTGAGTTTTTCTCTTTTCGAGGACTGTTCATGAGGGGCGAAGGGGCAGCAACTCGCGAAGCGGCGAGCGAGTTTGAAATCGAATGGATCTTTAGCACGAAGATCGCGGCACGCTCCAAATGTAAATAGTGTCACAGAAGCGGTCACGACTAAACAAGGTTTTTTCCCTTCTTTTCGCTCCTAAAGGTATTTAAGAAAAATGGTCATTGAATTTGATAGAGTTTCTTATTCATCTTTAGAAAGAATGTTTCATGGAGCAATTTATGTCCCGGAGTCCCAGACAAGTCAGAAACAACAGCTGCGTGATTTTCATTCAATGCGCTGTTGTGATGACTTGGCCTGAATCGCTTTTCATAACTTCTCTCACTAGTAGTTTCTCAGTCAACAGTGGTTTACTTTGGGAGGCAGAGGAATAATTTATCTTTAAGAAAACCGGAGTTGTGATTCAGAACCATCTTTGTCCGGTAACGTTTCGCTCAGTTCTGAATAATTTTTCGACGTTGGGCTCGCGATAGTAACTTTATTTATCCACATATCACATTGTACACATTGGTCTGCCTCTACCGAAAATTGTGCAGTTGCATTTGTTGCTTCTTCCGCAAGGACAACAGACACTGAAATCAAAATTCAAAACAAAATACCTTTAGGAGCGAAAAAAAGGAACAAAACCCTCTTGTTTAGTCGTGACCGCTTCTGTGACACTATTTACATTTGGAGCGTGCCGCGATCTTCGTGCTAAAAATCCATTCGATTTCAAAGTCGCTCGCCGCTTCGCGAGTTGCTGCTCGCTTCGCCCCTCACGAACAGTCCTCGAAAAGGGAAAACCTCAAGATAAACTAACGAGAACTACAAGCGAATTTTAAAAAGCTTATTACAAATCGGTTCAACTCATTTCGATTCAAACAGCGCAATTGTGTAAACAAACAATGTTATTTTTACGGCGTAGTTATACACACGCATTTCCAGCATGTCCGGGCTCCGAGATTCACGTTCTTTCAGAATGAGAAATTATATCGCTGTCGTTATCTGCTAGCGGTATACATGTACTCTTGAAGCCACTCATCGTAAGGACCTTCTGGGTCTGAGTTGTCTGTTGCTGCTTCTATAAACCTGTATATTAAAACTCATCGCACTCAACTTCATCAACAGTCGAAGAAACACTGAATTATGCGTCTGATCGCTCAGAATCGCTCCCAAACTCAAAATCATCCGTAGACATAACTTTGTGTAAGTTTTGACGGTTCTAGACAAAATTTGAACTAAATTATATCTGGTTATACACGGTTACAAGCCACGAAACTCCTCGCGTTGTTGTCGAAGGCGTTCTGGTTTTGACGTCACAAACCGACTCGGTCCAGGAATCCACCTCGCTCGGCTTTTTACCTAACCGGAAATGAAATTTCACGTCTTTAGACGGCTAAAACGCGGTGAAGAAAAGCGATATGGAATTTTTTTTTTCGATTTTCATATCAGGATCCTATGTAGATTCGATCAAGCAAATAAAAAATATCTGTCATATACACTTTAAGTAATGCCCAGGGGTGGGGAAATCGACACTGGCATCTGTAAGAATGTCAAATTCCCCTGGGTTCGACCCCCCCTCCCTCCAACCCACCCTGGGGCTTAACATTGATAGGCATAATACAATGCAGGGTATCTTGAGCGAAAAACACGGAAAATGATCACTAGTTTTTTTTTTTGTCTTTGTTAAATAAAACTCCAAGTAATATTTTCTTTCTGACTTTTCGTTTTCAGGTGCCATGTGCAAAGAAAGCTATCACGAGAATGAAGCACTTCAATATTATTGTCAACAGTGCAAAGTGTGCATTTGTATCAAGTGTATACATACACGTCATGATCATCACAAGAAAGTTGACATACAGCAAGCCGCTGAAGAACGAAAAGTGCCAATGGAACAAGTCCTGGTGAAAGCCAAGGCAGAAGTTGTCGTCGTCGAAGGTAAAATAAACAAACAAATCGAACTGAGAAATAAAAGCAAAGCAAGAAACATTGCCGCTCAGAATAAGCTGTCAGAAAATGTAGAAGAGTTTATTCAACAGGTGATTCAAGATGTAAGGGATCACGAAACAGCGGTGAAGAACAAATTGATTGAAATTGATGAAGCGCAAGAAAGAGATCATGTAGCGCAACTGGAAAAATTTCAGTTGTTACTAACTGAACTGAACAGTTCGATTGAACGAGGCGACGATATGTTTCAAAGAGGTATGTCTCTTGAAATTGTACAACAAGAACATGCTGTCTTTGGAAGCTGTGAAGAACTTTTGACTCAGATTCAGAAAATAGAAGTCTACAACTCAGAGCATGTTAACTATGTTGTCAACAAAGGAACAGTATCTGCTGTAAGACGATTGTTTACCGCTGGGTCAAGTTGTTGTGAGTGACCATTCACAATCAGTAGCCGAAGGAAAAGGTTTGAAAGAAGCACAAAAGGGCGCCGAAACTAAATTTACAATCACTACACGAGATTCTGAGGGAAAACAGTTCCATGACGAACAAGACGAAGTGACCGTAACAGTCAGTTCTTCAACAGGAGACGAAGAAGTGCAAATCAGAGATTGCAACGAAGGCAAGTACATTGTACATTACAAGCCAAAGAGTGTTGGCCGACACGACGTTGCAATCGAGTTTAATGGATGGCCGCTGACTGGTAGTCCCTGGAGTGTGAACGTAACACCACATCGTTACAGAGTGGCGTTGTCGTGTGGGTCAGGTGGAAAAGGACCAGGAGAATTTAACGCAACCGTGGGGCATTGTAAAGAATGAAAGAACAGGGAACATTGCTGTAGCAGATTATGGCAATAAGCGCATTCAGTTGTTCAATAAGGATTTTGAATACCTCAGGACGATAGGAGGCGTGACGGGATTACCAACTGGTGCTGTGAAGATAGGTCGTCCCATATCAGTAGCATTCTCAAGGGATGGTGATATCATAGTCACCCATACAGATGAAGACAACAAGTCAATGAACATGTCTGTAATTACTGCTCGTGGTCAGTTGATCGAACACTTCAGCGAGCACGTGATTACACCAAGTGTGTGTTTGTTAAAACTGAGGGTGATGGTCACGTGATCGTGTACGACGCAGGTGACAAGCGAATCAAGGTCCTCTCCCCTGACGGAGCGAATTGCTACAGTCCTTCAATGCCCCGCATTGTAATGAGCCCCCAACATGCGCTTTTTATCATCACAACATGTTTCTTTGTGTCGTATTTCCTGGCAAATTGTGTCAAGGTTTTCGATCAGGATGGAGTGTTTCTGTATGACATTGGCAGCGAAGGTTCTGGTGGACGAACAACTGTATCATCCTGTGGGACTTGCTGTTGACGCTTTTGACAACCTGATCGTGTGTGACACTGGTAACAACAGACTAAAAGTATTCACACTGGAAGGGAAATTTCTTACCTTGATTGATGAAGGAATCAAATATCCCTGGTTCGTGACTGTTTGTAACAATGGTGATGTGCTGGTTACTGATTTTTCCAAACATTGTATTTTGCTTTGCAATAAACTATTCACGCCAGTGAAAAGATGCAAGTCAATTTTATAAAACCTCCGCGTATTTTCCCATTTGGTCCGCTCAGTTTCTGTCAACATAAAAAAACGTGGACTGTCGTTTTTTCTCCTTTCTCGTATCGTTTCGGGCGTTTTAAGGATATTTGTGCGTGTTAACACAGTTTGTTCTGTTCAGATTCACCTAAAATAGTACAATAAAGTCGGCAATCAAACTGACTGAAGCAAAACTATGTATCCTGCATGTATTATTATATGGTAAACTGGTCCATGATGGCAGTGATAAAATGAGCCTGCGTAGCAGGCCGCTGGAGTAAAATAGAGCGCGAGTTGGAGGGGCGCGCGCGAGGAAGCAAACGCGCGAGGAAGGAAACGCGCGAGGCGAGAAAAAGTGAAAGAACTTTGCACTTTTTCTCGCCTCGCGCGTCTTTTTCCTCGCACGCGCCCTCCAACTCGCGCTCTGTATTTTACTCCAGCACCTGCTACGTAGGTTATGATAAAATTGGCTTAAAATTAAATTCCTCCAAGGAGAGTTAGAGAGAATGTATGATAAACAGTAATGAGAATTTTTTGTTGATCTGTGGACTGGAAAACATTATGTTAAGGGTTTTTAAAGTAATTATAAGTAAGTGTATGTTATAGTTTTCAGTCTAAATGAAATGTTCATTCAGGATAGATGCTTAGTAATAAAACAGTGTTTTAATTTCTGTCTGTTATGGTTGTATTTGTTTACTGTAAAAAACTCTTACTCGGGGGAGGGGGGCTTACTTCTTTTCAAGGCTATTTATATGTATGTATAGTGGGGTGGAAAGATAATAGGGAGTGGACGACGTAAAGAAATTGTGGGGTGGGGGTGGGGTGGGGTTGATTTAGGAAATAATCCATCGCAAATTACCTCAAAATATTGTAGTCAGTAGTATCGAGGTTGATTAAGGAGGGGTGAGGGGAAGGGTTATAATATGCTTTTAGGGTATATCAGGAGCAGGTATATAATAATTGGCACTTTCCCAAGCGTTGTACGGAGGGTCGCTACTTTCGGGATTCTACGATACCTGTTTGGAAGTAAACATTTGACATGAATTATTAAAATAGACAGTTTCAGTTGAATCTATTCGTTGGTAACTGGTGGAGGTTGTTTTCCACGAATTAAAAACAGCCAGAAACTGAAATTTGATAAATGAGGCAAATGGAATTACTTAGCAGTTGTTAACAGAATGAAGCGACCTCCTGAAAAAAAGCTGTGATCTGAGAAGCTGTTAAAACCGAACGTAACGACACTCGCTGCTTTCTGGATTCTCAGGTAATAAAAGTCAACGCGTCATTCGCCGGCTAGACTACGAGCAGTCCCTCGTTTTTCTCTGGGACAGTCTGGTGGGAGAGCGCTCGAACGCGCGCGAAATCACCTCCCACGCGTGGCCCTCCCACTCGACTATTCCTGAGAAAAACGATGGACTGCTCGTAGTCTATTCTCCTGCAAACATTCCAATGCAAGCGGTGAAAAGCGTGGTGGAAGGTGGGAGTTGAGCGCAAATCGCGCGCGGGAAGACAACACGAAACTTCCTCTTGTGCCGCGCGTGACTCGGCTCGTCACGCCTTCCACTGTACACCTATTTTATGAGAATTCTTGGCAAAAGAAATAAATAGCTCGGTATTTCTTTAATTTGAAACTGAACAAAGACAACAGAGTTCCCTCTGGAATTATGTACTCGAGTTACAAGGTGGGAGGGAAGATTTTGATTTGGAGTTCAACCACACGCACACGAGATGTTTTAAAGCGCGCGGGAAAATTATACAAAACCAAGAGGCTTCACCCTTTTTCCATAAAAAGAAAATTGGGCATAAAAAAAGCAAATTGCCACCCGGGGCGAGCTACGCGAGAATAAAATTCTAAGAATTGTTTGGTTATAGACTAAATATAAGTCTGTATTCGAGGAAAAATGATTGGGAGGTGTGGATGAAGCCGTGAATTAACTTCATAGAACTCCCAAAACGTTAACTTATTCAGTTTGGTCGCAGGCAGTTGTCCCACTGTGACAGTTCACATGCACGAGGGAACTTGACACTGTTCGAGAGGAGAAGTCCACTCAAGTCCCCTCATTTCATGGGACAAGTTGCAGGGACCATTTTGGTCCTCGCGACTCGTTTTTCTGACGAAAATGTCCTGGGGGTGTACGTAGTCAGGTCAAGGGTATTGTCCCCGACTCTTGTCGCGTGACAGTCCCCTCCCACGCGAAGGGGCGTGATGTCCTGAGTCATGTGATGTCATATTTTTTTCAAAAGCTCTGAACTTCCCGTTTGGGTGGTGCTGTTGATTCCTTGAGCGTTCAATTCTGAGATTACAGCTTCGTTTATTGCTGCTTTATACGTCTCAAAGGTTCATCGTGATTGTAGCGAATGTCATCATTCCTTGTTTGATGATAAAGGAATTGCTTGTTAGACTTTCAGGTAAAAACTAACAGTATATGTTTATGGTATGCATCTTCGATCACTATCACTATCATTTTGTGGTCCTTTGTAACATTCTCCCATTGCGTAGCTTTCTTTACGTCTATGTTCTTTTAATATCGAAACGAAACGTTAGGTGTGCTGTATGTCATGCACATTGTTAGATACGGTATTGCATAGTCGGGAAGTACAATATATAACATTATATAGTTCCCGGAATCATTTGATCACGAGATCACGAGATCACAGGCTGGTGGCGTCGGGTATTTTATTTGGTAGTTCACCGCGCCAAGCTGCCTATAGAAGTTCCAAGAAACTATTATTTACTATTAATATATTTATTATGATTTCAGTGTCTTTATACGTGTACTTGTTCTCTGCTGATTTTCTTCCCATTTTCGTGAATATTCAATTGCGCAATCCGCTGTCTTGCAATGCGTGACATTCCGCAAAAACTGAATTAGAAGCGCATTCGTAAAATTATTGTTGACAGATGCGTCACTGATGAAATTTTAAATAAGGATTTGCATTGAAGATTCAAAATCAGAGTAAAAGATACCGGTACTGTCAAATTCAAATATATTTCCTCAGTTAGGCTCGCTGCAGGCAACATGTTTGCATTTTCCTTCTTTTTGGCAGTGATTCAATTGTCACAACATGGAGGTCAAATTGTTCGACAATTGAAAATCTCATATTCCCCAGTAAAGGCAACCTCTTAGAGACCCCCGGAAACGAGGTTGTTATTTGTTATTTTAGGTGTCCACAATTAGTAGAGGTACTTTTCCCCTCAGGCTCAGCTAAAAACACTGACTTCTGCGGTACTCAAGGAGTGTTTATCGATATCGAATTTATATGGGAAGTTCAATTACATAATATGTACGGGGCATTTTGGCCAAAAACAAAACAGGCTTTAAGTAATCCGGTAAAACATAGCAAAAAACATGGCGGTTGTCGATTCTTCTCCTTCCCTTGTTGAACAGTACAAAACAGGATCGTGAACAGGAAAGGCAGCTAAAGGCGTACACACATACTCATGGGAATGAAGTAATTTCAACATCACTTCTTCAATAATATTTTTGTTTCAGAAAAATTTACATGTAAGGAATTTCTGAATTTCAAGAAATTTAAGGGTGTGGTCAGTTTCTAAGAAAAATTGACGAATTCAAAACTGGAATGTATTATTTTGTACCAATACTCGGGACACATATAGAAAGGAACAAAACTCAACTTTTTACCGGAGTACATCTCGTTTTGAGTATGTTGTTTTAATTGTGAAAAATCACAAAATTTACCTTCCTAATAAGTGTGCTGCCTCGTCCACAGGCGCCGTTGCATTTCGTCGGTAAAGGGCGGGAAAACAGGGAGCGCGGTGCTTGATGGTTAGGAGGCGTCCGTCTTCATCAGTCCCACAACTCCACGCGCACCGCGCACAACCAAGGAGCGACACCTGGGGACGAGGCAATTTCACGCGAGTACTAATGTTCACAGCGGTCAAACGTTTGACCGCTGTGGAGTGGGCACCAGTGTTAATAGCGCGAAATGGTAACTTTTTAGAAGCTTGGATTTTATCTTGGAAATCATAAAAAAAGTTAGTAAACTCAAAAATTAAAGAAAAACTAACAAGCTTTAAGCTCTGAAAGTAAAACTCTTATCTTTGACCGCCTTCGCTTATTTTTTACGTTTGACCGCGGTCAAGTCAAGTACTAATGTATCTTTTGTAATTCCATAGATATCAAGCTTGCCAAGTCTCACTGCAAACCGAAAAATCCTAAAAAAAGTACTTTTGTTTATACTGTGCATGTTCGAATCACAAAGTTCTGAAATCCACAAAATACGCCATAATTTTGCGTCTTTCTTGTCCTTTACGATCCTTGCGTTATACAACCTCGTTCCCAGGGCCTATTTAAAAAAAAAGAGAAGGCCCTGGGGACGAGGTTGTGCGTTAAATTTACCTCATCGCCATGTTTTCAAAGCCAGCAATACATAATTTCAGCGGCAAATGCCGGAATTTACTCCTTTATAAGGCCACACTTTCCTTATAAAGATAGTCTATTTCCCGCGAAACGGTCAAACCAATCACAAGCGGCCACATAAACAATGACATTCGCCAGGCGATGACTGGTTTCGGGTGCTTTCGGGCTAAAAATAATATATTCCTCAAAATTCAAGGAAATATTCTGCACTGACGTAACGTCCAAGAGCTTCAAAAACATATTTCTTACAAATGGGTCTCATTTACGGAGTTACGGATTGTGTTCGAAGCGAAACAGATGCCTTCGATGTTGAACTGAATTACAATGCCGCGTTACATACATTCGCATTACGTTGCATCTTTTGCAGTCTCTCAGATTGGATATTACATTGAACTATTCAATCAAATTAGTTTTATGTGAAAAGAAAAATATAGGTCACCGGGCTCGTTTACGAGGAAACGATTATTTACCTCCCTGGCGAGCATAGCCACAAAGAAAAAGCCGCCATGTTTTTAATCTGCGCGCGCTAATTACGTGCACAATTATGCGCAGAAAGGATGCGCAGTGCAATACTAAGGAATCACCTTAAGCAAGAATACAGTGTGATTTACTTCTTTGAGTGGAATAGAGTACTAAAGTTATGACGTCACAAAAGTTAAATTTGCGAAATTATGAAATTGTACAGCTATTCGGAGGAAGCATGTCAAAAAACGTCCTGTCTTGCCAAAAATTAGCTCTTCATTACAATTTGCGGCCAAGATATGAGCTCTTCAGGTTTTAAAACGTTGAACTTCTACAAGTTGAAATTTTGTGGCTGATAATACAACAGCAATCTTCAAATCGGCATAATGGTGCGATTTTGAGGCTTGACAAAAATAATTTGAAAATTTGTTACAGTCACACTTTACCACTCTATTCAAGAATGGTGAATGTTTCGCAATTGACATCAGATGTCCAATACGCCATACCGCAGGGGTTCTGTTTTTGAAAACCGAAACTCCACTCAGTATTGCGGGCGAGGAAAGCGCGAGCCTGGAGACTAATCTTGAAAGCGGTCAGCGGTACGTTCTTCAATCAGTAAACGGGACATTGAAGCTCGATATGAACATTCTTTTGGACTCGCAGAGGCCTATTAAACTAAAGGTTTCCATCTAGCAACTGCTCACGGCCCATCAGATTAGCGTCTAGGCTATTTTTAGACTATTTTCCCACGAAACCAGTAGCCAATCACGAAGGAGGGGAAATAATGGAGTATGCCGAGGTATGCTGGCGTATACTTTAGGCCCCCGTTTACACGAACATAGTTTTCATTTGTGACCGTATCGTTTTGTAAACGGTCACGCCTTCGTTAAACACGACGACGATGTGTAACCGTGTGCTTCAGTTTAAAGAAGCTGTCCAAAGTGGAGCGTTTTGAATGGTGGCTCTGTAGAGCTGTGTGAGCTCGAGCGCGCGCTGATTACGCAAGCTTTATTAGGAAAGCACGCGCGAGCTGACAGCACCGCCCGAAATTTTGTAGCTATACCAAGCATTTCAGCGAAATCATTCATTCATGCATGCATAACTTATTTTAACAACAGCTGAATCAGTCTTCAACGATGAAATACCAACCTGTTGTCACACGTTTCGCTTGTTTTTCGCTTTTCTTTGGCCAAAGTTGCTGGCTTTGCGTAGCGCGCGCATTAAAAATAGTTCAATGTGATTGGCTACTGGTTCGCGGTAAAATGGTCTAAAAATAGCCTAGATGTTAATATGATGATCCTGACTGTATCGTGCGTGCTGCTGTTGCAACAAAGAAACGTGAAAAGACATGTTCATTTCAGGGCCAACAAAAGTGGTGTGTCAAATTTAGAGGGGTGGGGTGGATTGTTTAATTATACACTTCAAATAATAATATTAATACCCATGCAGGAAACTATTCATGGCTAGTGCTGTACCGACAGCTTCATCCACCAAGGAGACAACAAACTATGCTAGGCTGTGTCGTCTCCTGGTCGACATTGGCACCCAGGCCCTCCGGGACACATTGGATGCCATCCATCCACCAGCAAATCTACACCGCAGTTTTGGCGGGAAACATAGCCACGCTACAAACTCTGAGAGCAAGGAGGATCATCAATCCAACACAATGGGGAAAACTATTCCCTGCCATCCCTGCTTCGGTGTCTTCACGCGACTTTGATACGACTCTCTTGATGGTTCTGTTACGAAACCTGTGCGGTTTAATTCCTCCTCCGCTTACTGGCTGGGACGCATTCCCTGCCCTAACAGACCTGAGCCGTGAAGCGATCTTGCTCGTGTGAAGTATTTTAGAAACACCGTGTACGGTCACGCTGAGACCGCTTCTGTTGACGAGACAACTTTCAATGACTACTGGCGTGACATCCGGGATACTCTGGTCAGATTGGGAGGCGTGACATACGAAGCTGCTATTGACGACCTTAGAAACGAGTGCATGGACCCGGAGGTTCAAGATCACTACATGGAACTCCTCAGTCAGTGGAAAAAGGACGAGGACAACATGAAAGAGCAGCTGGATGAAATTATGAAAAAGGCTAGATGTTCTTACAGCATCAAAAGAACCCACTGCTGATGAAGGTTTGATTTTGTTGCCAATTTAGTTGCTAAAAACTATTTGTACAGATACTAACATCAACACAGGCTAATTGCAAGTTTACTAATAGTTATCCTGCGAGTGATCCTTGGACGACAGATGACGTACTTCGTGACGTCATGAGACTAAACGAACAGGGAGGGGCCAACCATATTGGGAAGTGAAGTTGCCTGACCCACATTTTGTAATTCATTTTAATTCGCTGGTTTTATGAATAAAAAAAGAATCACGCAAGATCCTTTCGTATGCAATTAAGCCTTTTCACGGTTAACTTTGCCGAGATTTGCCATAACAATACACTTGAACATAGGAAGTGAGGCAATTTCGGGCACAAAGCTGCAAAAAACATCGTGTTTTTCTTGAACTCCTTCAACTCTTTTGAGCTATAAAAAACAGTTTTAAAATGTATAGAAGAACTACAATCTTTTAAGTTTCGTTGTTTTTCTACAGAAAAAATTGTTAAACGAACTTTTCTCTATTAATAAAGAGTAGACTCGCCATAAGCGAACAGGCGAGATCAAGATTGCCGATCTTTACCGGCAAACTTTAACTAAGAATTAGTTGCATGATTTAGTTATTCATCCGTTTTTTAAAAACTATTTTTATGCTAAACATGAGTTTAAGCGAGCTCAAGAAAATCACGATGTTTTACAGCTTGTGCCCGGAATTGCCTCGCCTTCTATTGTTTTTAAGCTGTATTGTTATGCAAACTAGTTCAGGGTTAACCGTTGAAAAGCGGCTATTGCGTCTCAAAATAACACTAATAATGACGGAAGCTCAAAGCCAAATCTTGGTAGTGACAGACACATTTGTTACAAATGTCACAGCCAGAAGCACACGCTTCGTCTTTGCTTTCCAAATTATTAATTTTCGAGGGTAATTCCAAGTATATGTAACCCAATTGTGAACACAATGCAACGTGTCCAAATATTTAATTGTCGATGTGATTCAAGTAAACCAATGCAACGTGCGTGCGTGAAATCGTAGAAAAAAGGAGCACGCCGACTCGAATCTCACAAGGTACAGTTCATATGTTCGCTAGAAACAATGCGGGCTTGGTAATAAAACAATGTAACGCAAGATCCTTTCGTGCAAGAGGCGTGTGCAACAGTGTCTCAAAATAGGCCGAAATCGGCTACAATCAAGCATCAGAGCAAAACAGCGTCTCCTCGAGCGCGCGAAAGAAATCCGTAAACAACAATCGTCTCTTCTCGTGCAAATTCGAGCGTGCAATGGTCGGTCACCAATAAGACTTTTCACGCGGAGGGGACTGGGACTGCAACAACATCTTGCGGCTTCAGGCAGACGGAAATCCTGAAATCGAGTCTCAGGACAGAATTAGGAGGCTGCCCTGTGCGGGCAGCAATAAAAGCAGGGAGATGCAGGGTATCTTGAGTAAAAGCAGCCAAAGCGCATGAAATTAATCACCAGATATCTAACGTTTGTTCTTAATTAAATAAAGTTTCATGCGATATTTTCTTCTGACTTTTCGTTTTCAGGTGAAATCTCGAAGCCTAAAGAGACGGTGCGCGGAATCGCCATGTGCAAAGAAAACTTCCACGAGAATGAAGCACTTGAATATTATTGTCAACAGTGCAAAGTGTGCATTTGTATCAAGTGTATACATACACATCATGATCATCACAAGAAAGTTGACATACAGCAAGCCGCTGAAGAACGAAAAGTGCCAATGGAACAGTCCTGGTGAAAGCCAAGGCAGAAGTTGTCGTTGTCGAAGGTAAAATAAATAAACAAATCGAACTGAGGAATAAAAGCAAAGCGACAAACATTGCCGCTCAGAATAAGCTGTCAGAAAATGTAGAAGAGTTTATTCAACAGGTGATTCAAGCTGTAAGGGATCACGAAACAGCGGCGAAGAACAAATTGATTGAAATTGATGAAGCGCAAGAAAGAGATCATGTAGCGCACTGAAAAATTCCAGTCGTTACTAACTGAACTGAACAGTTCGATTGAACGAGGCGACGATATGTTTCAAAGAGGTATCTCTCTTGAAATTGTACAGCAAGAACAAGCTGTCTTTGGAGGCTGTGAAGAGATTTTGACTCAGAGTCAGACAATGGAAGTTTGCAACTCAGAGCATGTTAATTATGTTGTAAACAAAGGAACATTATCTGCTGTAAGACGATTGTTATCGCTGGGTCAAGTTGTTGTGAGTGACCATTCACAATCAGTAGCCGAAGGAAAAGGTTTGAAAGAAGCGGAAATTGGCGCCGAAACTAAATTTACAATCACTACACGAGATTCTGAGGGAAAGCAGTTTCATGACGAACAAGACCAAGTGACTCGTAACAGTCAGCTCTTCAACAGGAGACGAGGAAGTGCAAATCACAGATTGCAAAGATGGAAATTACGTAGTACAATACAAGCCAAAGAGTGTTGGCCGACACGATGTTGCAATCGAAATTAATGGATGGCCGCTGACTGGTAGTCCCTGGAGTGTTAACGTAACACCACATCGTTACAGAGTGGCGTTGTCGTGTGGGTCAGTTTGGAAAAAGACCAGGAGAATTTAATGGACCTTCGGCATTGCAAAGAATGAACGAACAGGGAACATTGCCGTAGCAGATTATGGTAATAAGCGCATTCAGTTGTTCAATAAGGATTTTAAATACCTAAGGACGATATTACCAACTGGTGCTGTGAAGATAGGTCGTCCCCATATCAGTAGCATTCTCAAGGATGGTGATATCATAGTCACCCATGCAGATGAAGACAACAAGTCAAAGACAATGTCTGTAATTACTGCTCGTGGTCAGTTTATCGAACACTTCAGTGAGCACGTGATTCAACACACACGTGTGTTTGTTAAAACTGATGGTGATGGTCACGTGATCGTGTGTGACACAGGTGACATCAAATCAAGGTCCTCTCCCCTGACGGAGCAGAATTGCTACAGTCCTTCAGTGCCCCGCATTGTAATAAGCCCCCAACATTTGCTTTTTATCATCACGACATGTTCTTTGTGTCGTATTACTGGGCAAATTGTGTCAAGGTTTGCGATAAGGATGGCGTGTTTCTGTATGACATTGGCAGCGAAGGGTCTGGTGACGAACAACTGTGTCGTCCTGCGGTACTTGCTGTTGATGCTTTTGACAACCTGATCGTGTGTGACTATGGTAACGACAGACTAAAAGTATTCACTCTGGAAGGGAAATTTCTTACCTTGATTGATGAAGGAATCAGATGTCTAAGGGTCGTTACTGTTTGTAACAATGGTGATGTGCTGGTTACTGATAATACGAAACATTGTATTCTTGTTTTGAAATAAATTATTCACACCAGTGAAAAGATGCAAGTCAATTTTATAAAACTTCAGCGGATTTTTCCATTTGGTTCGCTCAATTGCTGTCAGCAGCAAAAAACTTGGACTGTCGTTTTTCTCCTTTCTCGTATCGTTTAGTCCTTTTTAAGGGATATTTGTGCGTGTAAACTAACACAGTTTGTTCTGTTCAGATTCAACTAAAAATATTACAATAAAGTCGGCAATCAAACACTGCAGCAAAACTATGTATCCTGCATGTATTATTATATGGCAAACTTGTCCATGATGGCAGTGATAAAATGAGCCTGCGTAGGCAGCCGCTGGAGTAAAATAGAGCGCGAGTTGGAGGGTCGCGCGCGAGGAAGGAAACGCGCGCGAGGTAGGAAACGCGCGCGAGGCGAGAAAAGTGAAAGATCTCTTTCAGTTTTTCTCGCCTCGCGCGTCTTTTTCCTCGCACGCGCCCTCCAACTCTCGCTCTGTATTTTACTCCAGCACCTGCTACGTAGGTTATGATAAAATTGGCTTAAAATTAAACTCTTCCAAGGAGAGTTAGAGAGAATGTATGTTAAACAGTAATGAGAATTTTGTTGTTGATCTGTGGACTGGCAAACATTTTTTTAAAGTAATTATAAGTAAGTGTATGTTATAGTTTTCAGTCTAAATGAAATGTTCATTCAAGATAGATGCTTAGTAAATAAAACAGTGTTTTAATTTCTGTCTGTTATGGTTGTACTTATTTACTGTGAAAAACTTTTACTCGGGGGAGGGGGGCTTACTTATTTTCAAGGGTATTTGTATGTATGTATAGTGGGGTGGAAAGATAATAGGGAATGGACCGTAAATAAATTGTGGGGTGGGGTTGATTTAGGAAATAAGCCAGCGCAAATTACCTCAAAATATTGCAGTTTAGTATCGAGGTTGACTAAGGAGGGGTGAGGGGAAGGGTTATAATATGCTTTTATGGTATATCAGGAGCAGGTGTATAATAATTGGCAATTTCCCAAGCGTTGTTTTAATTTTTCAAGGGTATTATTACCGTTCGGGGAGGGAGGGGGGGGGGGGGGGGGGGTCACTTTTCGGAGGGTCGCTACTTTCGGGATTCTACGATACCTGTTTGGAAGTAAACATTTTACATGAATTATTAAAATAGACATGTTTCAGTTGAATCTATTCGTTGATAACTGATGGAGGTTGTTTTCCACGAATTAAAAAACAGCCAGAAACTGAAATTTGATAATTAGGCAAAGGGTATTACTCAACAGTTGTTAACAGAATGAAGCGACCTCCTGATAAAAGCTGCGATCTGAGTAAGCTGTTAAAACCAAAAGTATCGACACTCGCTGCTTTCTGGATTCTTAGGTAATAAAAGTCAAGGCCTCATTCGCCGGTTAGGCTACGAGCAGTCCCTCGTTTTTCATCAGGGATAGTCGGGCGGGAAAGCACGCGAACGCGCGCGAAAATCACCTCCCACGCGTGCTCTCCCACTCGACTATCCCTGAGAAAAGCGACGGACTGCTCGTAGTCTATTCTCCTACATACATTCCAAGCGGTGAAAAGCGTGGTAGTGGGAGTTTGAGCGTAAATCGCGCGCTGGAAGACAACACGGAACTTCCTCTTGTGCCGCGCGTGACTCGTGCTCGTTACGCCTTCCACTGTACACCTATTTGACTATTTTTATGAGAATTCTTGGCAAAAGAAATAAATAGCTCGGTATTTCTTTAATTTGAAACTGAACAAAGACAACATAGTTCCCGTCCGGAATTATGTACTCGAGTTACAAGGTGGGAGGGAAGATTTTGATTTGGAGTTCAACCACACGCACACGAGATGTTTTAAAGCGCGCGGGAAAATTATACAAAACCAAGAGGCTTCACCCTTTTTCCATAAAAAGAAAATTGGGCATAAAAAAAAGCAAATTGCACCCGGGGCGAGCTACGCGGGAATAAAAATTCGAAGAATTGTTTGGTTATAGACTAAATATAAGTCTGTATTGGAGGAAAATGATTGAGGAGGTGTGGATGAAGCCGTGAATTAACTTCATAGAACTCCCAAAACGTTAATTTATTCAGTTTGGTCGCAGGGAGTTGTCCCACCGTGACAGTTCACATGCACGAGGGAACTTGGCACTGTTCGAGAGGAGAAGTCCACTCAAGTCCCCTCATTTATGTGACAAGTTGGCAGGGACCATTTGGTCCCCGCGACTCGTTTTCCTGACGAAAATGTCCTGGGGTGTACCGTACACCCCAGGGACATTTTCGACAGGTTAGGGGCACTATCCAGTTAACATCACGTCCCCAAAGTCAAACTCCAAAATACATATTTACATCAATGGAAACCTAAAAATAATGCTCAAGTTCTGTTAAAAATTTACGATACTAGTGTTCTGAAGTTATAAAAGGAGTCCTTTTATAAACTTCAGCAACACTAGTAGAGTAATTTTTAACAGAACTTAGGACATTATTTTTAGGTTTCCATTGATGTAAATATGTATTTTGGAGTTTGACTTTTTGACGTGATGTTAACTGGATAGTTGCCCCTAACCTGTCGAAACGCACTCTCTAATCTGTGATTACTACTACCAGTCAGTATAGTGGCGACTACTCCAACCAAGCAAATTCTTTGCAAATTGACCAATAGCGCATGAGAGTTAAACGGCAATAAAAATAGTCACAAACTTATTGCTTCTGTAGTGTGCAGTTTGCTTAGATCCATAATTTGTGGGAAATCATTGTCGAGTGGCCTTGGTTGGAGTAGTCGCACTGTAATAGAAATATCAACTTATATTTGGTCACAGGGACCTGCCCCACCGTGACAGTTCACACGAGGACAATTCAAAGGGACAAGTCCCTTAATTCAATTCAAAAAAGTTTTTGAATTCATGGTTCTTGGCCGCGGGGACAAGTCCCCTCCTAACGCGAAGGAGTGTGAGGTCCTGGGGAATGAGTCAGATCGAATCAGAATTCCGGACGCACAAGAAATACATATTCAGCGTAACAACAGCACACACACCAAACAGGAAGTTCAGAACTTAGATTACAGCTTCGTTTCTTGCTGCTTTATACGTCTAAAGGTAAGTCGTGATTTTAGCCAATGTTATCATTCCTTGTATCTTTTCTCACTTATTTTCGCGAGTATTAATTTTCGCGGTTTTCGCGATGTAGCCGAAAAAACGCGAAAAACAGACGTATATTTTCGCAAAAAATTTTAAAGCCTTTGAGCCCTTTTCTCTCTGAAATCATGAAAATAAAGCCTCGCCGAAATACAATCTGTCCGAAATTAACTTCGCGCGAAAATTAGTGAGAATATATTAAATAAAGGTATGCAATCTTGAGAGTCACTATCACTTTGCAACAAATTTGAACTAATTTCCGCGATTCAAATGATTGCATTCTCCCAATCGTAGCTTTTTTTACGTCTGCCGAACGTTGGGTACATGTAATCGCGTACATTGATGATTAACAGTTGAGACAGTCAAAGCCATCTGAAGGTTTGTTTCCGATATTTCCATTTTCTGAATTGATTTACTCTGTAACTAGTCGATCATTTCGTTCACCAAGAGTTCAGTTCTTGTTTATATTGTCCACAGACCAGCTGCAATAGTTTTCTCGATTTAGCACAAAAATGCTTCCATTCCATAAGTTTCAGCCACTCTTTAAGTTGCCGTTTCCAATTGTTACACGTCCTGAATCGTAGCATGGATTAACTGAGCTTTTTAATACATTCGTAACGGAGAATAATATAACACAATATTAAAAGTTACGGTTAAAATAAGTCAAGGTAGGCGTGCAATGCTAAATTGTATCAATAATTTAATAGCGTTTCTGTGAGAATAGCCGATTAAAGTTTTACGCGTTCACGGATTTGATTCAGACACTCCGCCCTGATTTTGGATTTTAGTTTGGTCTGAACATTACGTTCGATTTCCGAACAAAATCGAACTATGAATCGCGATCTACCGAACGATGACATTCGATTTGGTTCGATTTGGTTCGGAAATCAAACTCACAAAAAGTTTCGATTTTGTTCGATGACCGAAAAAAGTCGAATTTAATCTGCCATTATTTCGATTAATATTTCGTTCGATTTCGTTCGATTTGTTACGTCGGGTTTATGCATTAAATACACAGCGTTGCATATGTTGCATCGTTCGGGAGTTTTTGGTAATTTACCGCGCCAAGTTGCCTAAGCTCCAATAAATTATTTACTATATTAATTTTATGATTTCTGGGGCTTTCATTTGTTCTCGATCTTTGCTGATTTTGTGACCATTTTCGTGAATATTTAATTGTGCAATCGTGTCTTTCAGTGCGTGATTAATTCCGCGAAAACCGATTGGATGTTGAAAGAATAGATCAAAGCATGTGGCATTGTTTATAATAACTGTTGAACGATTAGTCACTGTTAACAAATTCCGAATAAAAGATAC
This sequence comes from Desmophyllum pertusum, assembly GCA_029204205.1. NCBI lineage: Eukaryota > Metazoa > Cnidaria > Anthozoa > Scleractinia > Caryophylliidae > Desmophyllum > Desmophyllum pertusum. The sequence continues at coordinate 4,671,497 of MU827303.1, forward strand.
CGCCAAAATCATGATCAATATATCTTCATATCCCTTCTTTTTTGCATTGATACAATTGTATATTCATGAATAAACATAGAGGTCAAATTGTTTTGCAAGTGAAAACCTTCGACTAGTATTTCAGAGATCATTGTTTGCGCTAACAACCGTTACGAATTAACGGTCTGTTTAATAAGTGCCATGGAGCGAGACATCAGGCTTAGTGTAACAGTACACCCCCTGAGGCAATGAAAATGAAAATGATCGATTTTGATTTGCATTAGAATGAACTTGTGAGTAAAACTCATTTTCGTATGAAAGGTTGAGCACCAGGACTCGTACGCGTTTTGAAACCGAAGTAAGGGAACTCGGAAATGGCCTATTATTCTTTGTAACGTTGCCAGTGTACTTGCTACAATAGTTGCGATACTGTACAGGGTCGGGCAGGGGTTTGGGGAATATCGTATACTGGTATTTTTACGCTGAAATATGGGTATTTGGTATACACAATATATATCAAGTTGAAAGTTTATGTTCATTTCAGGACCAATAAAATTGCGAATCAAGTCAATATTGATATTATACCCATACTAATATTAATACCCATATTAATACCCATGCAGGAACTATTCATGGCTTGTGCTGTACCGACTGCTTCATCCACTAAGGAGACAAACCAACTATGCTAGGCTGTGTCGTCTCCTGGTGAACATTGGCACCCAGGCCCTCCGGGACACATTGGATGCTATCCATCCACCAGCAAATCTACACGCAGTTTTGGCGGGAAACATAGCCACGCTGCAACCCCTGAGAGCCAGGAGGATCATCAATCCAATACAATGGGGAAAACTGTTCCCTGCCATCCCTACTTCGGTGTCTTCACGCGACTTTGATACGACTCTCTTGATGGTCTGTTACGAAACCTGTGCGGTTTAACTCCTCCGCTGACTGGCTGGGACGCATTGCCTGCCCTAACAGACCTGAGCCGTGAAGCGGATCTTGCTCGTGTTAAGTATTTTAGAAACACCGTGTACGGTCACGCTGAGACCGCTTTCTGTTGACGAGGCAACGTTCAATGACTACTGGCGTGATATCTGGGATACCCTGGTCAGATTGGGAGGCGTGACATACGAAGCTGCTATTGACGACCTTAGAAACGTGTGCATGGACCCGGAGGTTCAAGATCACTACAGGGAACTCCTCAGTCAGTGAAAAAAGGACGAGGATAACATGAATGAGAAGCTGGATGAAATTATTAAAATTGTGAAAAGGATAGATGTTCAGAACAGCATCAAAAGAACTCACTGCTGATGAAGGTTTGACTTAAATAATTTCCATGGGATGTTTTCTTTCTAACCTTTCGTTTTCAGATGAATTCTCGAAACCTAAAGAGACGGTGGCAAGGACTCGCCATGTGCCAAAAAAAGGAGGAATTTGATGCTTAAGTAATGCCCAGGGGTGGGGAAATTGTCACTGGCATATGTAAAAATGTCAAATTCCCCCTTGGTTCGGAGTGCCCCCACCCTCCCCCACCCCTTCCCCCCCCCCCCTACCAACCCACCGTTGGGCTTAACATGCATTGATAGGTGCATAATACAATGCAGGGTATCTTGGAGCGGAAAAAACACGGAAAATGATCACTATTTTGTTTTGTTTTTGTTTTTGTCTTAGTTAAATAAAACTCCAAGTAATATTTTCTTTCTGACTTTTCGCTTTCAGCTGCCATGTGCAAAGAAAGCTATCACGAGAATGAAGCACATCAATATTATTGTCAACAGTGCAAAGTGTGCATTTGTCTCAAGTGTGGACAAACACGTCATAATCATCACGAGAAAGTTGACATACAGCAAGCCGCTGAAGAACGAAAAGTGCCAATAGAACAAGTCTTGATGAAAGCCAAGGCAGAAGTTGTCGTTGTCGAAGGTAAAATAAATAAACAAATCGAACTGAGGAATAAAAGCAAAGCGAGAAACATTGCCGCTCAGAATGAGCTGTTAGAAAATGTAGACGAGTTTATTCAAGTTGCAAGGGATCCACGAAACAGCGACGAAGAAACAAATTAATTGAAATTGATGAAACACAAGAAAGAGATCATGTAGCGCAACTGGAAAAATTCCAGTCGATGCTCACTGAACTGAACAGTTCGATTGAACGAGGCGAGGATATGTTTCAAAATGGTGCCTGTCTTGAAATTCTACAAGACGAACATTCTGTCTTTGGAGGCTGTGAAGAGCTTTTGACTCAGAGTCAGACAATGGAAGTCTACAACTCAGAGCATGTTAATTATGTTGTAAATAAAGGAACAGTATCTGCTGTAAGACGATTGTTACCGCTGGGTCAAGTTGTTGTGAGTGACCATTCACAATCAGTTGCCGAAGTAAAAGGTTTGAAAGAAGCGGAAATGGGCGCCGAAACTAATTTACAATCACTACACGAGATTCTGACGGAAAAACAGTTTCATGACGAACAAGACCAACTGACCGTAACAGTCAGCTCTTCAACAGGAGACGAGGAAGTGCAAATCACAGATTGCAAAGATGGAAATTACATAGCACAGTACAAGCCAAAGAGTGTTGGCGACACGACGTTGCAATCGAGTTTAATGGATGGCCGCTGACTGGTAGTCCCTGGAGTGTTAACGTAACACCACATCTCTACAGAGTGGCGTTGGTCGTATGGATCACTTGGAGAAAGACCAGGAGAATTTAACATACCGGTGGGCATTGCAAATAATGAAAGAACAGGGAACATTGCCGTAGCAGATTATATGAATGAGAGCATTGAGTTGTTGATAAGGCATTTTAATTACCTAAGGACGATAGGAGGCATGACGGGATTACCAACTGGTGCTGTGAAGATAGGTCGTCCCATATCAGTAGCATTCTCAAGGGATGATGATATCATAGTCACCCATCGAGACAAAGACACAAATTCAACGAAATGTCTGTAATTACTGCTCGTGGTCAATTTATCGAACACTTCAGCGAGCACGTGATTTACACCACACAGTGTGTTTGTTAAAACTGAGGGTGATGGTCACGTGATCGTGTACGACGCAGGTGACGAGCGAATCAAGGTCCTCTCCCCTGACGGAGCAGAATTGCTAACAGTCGTTCAGTGCCCTGTATTGTAATGCGCCCCCAACATGCGCTTTTTATCATCGCGACATGTTCTTTGTGTCGTATTTTTGGGCAAATTGTGTCAAGGTTTTCGATAAGAATGGAGTGTTTCTGTATGACATTGGCAGCGAAGGGTCTGGTGACGAAACAACTGTGTCATCCTTTTGGACTTGCTGTTGACGCTTTTGACAACCTGATCGTGTGTGACTATGGTCACCACAGACTAAAAGTATTCACACTGGAAGGGAAATTTTCTTACCTTGATTGATGAAGGAATGAAACGTCCCAGGTTCGTGACTGTTTGTAAACAATGGTGATGTGCTGGTTTCTGGTGCTTCCAAAGATTGTTATTCTTGCTTTGCAATAAACTATTCACACCAGTGAAAAGATGCAAGTCAATTTTATAAAACTTCAGGGGATTTTCCCATTTGGTTCGCTCAGTTTCTGACAGCAGCAAAAAAACTTGGACTGTCGTTTTTCTCCTTTCTCGTATCGTTTAGTTCTTTTTAAGGGATATTTGTGCGTGTAAACTAACACAGTTTGTTCTGTTCAGATTCACCTAAATATTACAATAAAGTCGGTAATCAAACACTGAATCAAAACTATGTATCCTGCATGTATTATTATATGGCAAACTTGTCCATGATGGCAGTGATAAAATTAGCCTGCGTAGCAGGCGCTTGAGTAAAATAGAGCGCGAGTTGGAGGGTCGCGCGCGAGGAAGCAAACGCGCGAGGAAGGAAACGCGCGAGGCGAGAAAAAGTGAAAGAACCTTGCACTTTTTCTCGCCTCGCGCGTCTTTTTCCTCGCACGCGCCCTCCCAACTCTCGCTCTGTATTTTACTCCAGCACCTGCTACGTAGGTTATGATAAAATTGGCCTAAAATTAAATTTCTCCAAGGAGAGTTAGAGAGAATGTATGATAAACAGTAATGAGAATTTTGTTGTTGATCTGTGGACTGGAAAACACTGTTAAGGGTTTTTAAAGTAATTATAAGTAAGTGTATGTTATAGTTTTCAGTCTGAATGAAATGTTCATTCAGGATAGATGCTTAGTAATAAAACAGTGTTTTAATTTCTGTCTGTTATGGTTGTATTTATTTACTGTAAAACAAACTCTTACTCTGGGAAGGGGGGGTTACTTCTTTTCAAGGGTATTTGTATATGTCACTGATTGAGCCCATGTAAATAGTGGGGGGGGGGGGGGGGAGGGGGCATAATAGGGAGTGGACGTTAAAAAATTGTGGGAGGGGATTTAGAAATAATTAGCTAGCCCAAATTACCTCAAAATGTTGCTGGTTCCCAAGTTGGCTTGAGAGGGGTGAGGGGAAGGGTTATTATATACTTTTACGGTATATGATTTGAAGCCTCCAAATTGGCCAAGAAAAATCACAACAACAACAAAACAACAACAATCTTTTATTTAGCTCATTATAAAATAAAAATATACAAATGATAGTGTGTTGTTAGAAAATCAGTCCATTAGTACTAATTATTAATTGGATACTTTCCCAACAGGTATCGTAGAATCCCGAAAGTAGCCTCATTAGCCGGCTAGACTGCGAGCAGTCCGTCGTTTTTCTCTGGGACAGTCGGGTGCGAGAGCACGCGAACGTGCGCGAAAATCACCTCCCACGCTGCCCTCCCACTCGACTATCCCTGAGAAAAACGAGGGACTGCTCGTAGTCTATTACTCCTGCATACATTCCAGACGCTGATCCTTGTGGGAGTTGCTGAGCCGTCGCTGCCTTGCTGACCGTTGCTGCCTTTGCTGACCATCCTGCTAGCGAGCCGATCCTCACGGGTCACCTCAGTCTAGCCGTACGTTTATCGGGACTTGGTAGGCCATCCGGTTGTTGTCCCCTTGGGGACACCCGGTAAACTCTCTGCCGTTTGGCCGATCCTTGCGGGTCACCCATCCGGTACCGGTTTGGTTGATCCTTGCGGGTCACCCATCCGGATTTGTGACTTGGGTGAGCCAGTCACACGTCTGCACCACCATGCCGGAAGTCGTCGACTGCCCTAACAGCCTGGTAGCCTTCTTCCCGCCGGCCGTGTACCATACAGTGGGGTCCCATATGGTTCTCCCTGAGTTGTTGCAGTCCGTATCGCGTGAGCAACTATCGACCGCCCAGTTTCTCCGGAACGGTGCGGTCCGTCTCACCTTCAAGACTGCCGCTTCCTGTGATGCCGTCGTCGCCGGTGGTATCCACGTACATGGTCACGATCTCAGGGTCGTCTCCGTCGAGACCAAATCGCGCCTGATTCATCTCCGGGACTGCCCTGCTGAAGTTCCTGACAGTAAAATTAGTGGCTTCTTCGGACCCTTTGGTGAGGTTCACTCTATCTCACATAGTGAGCACATCGGTTTCCCCGGCCTTCGGGACGGGACTCGCGTTGTGAAGATGACCCTCACCAGGACGTTCCACCCGTGGTTCGCGTCGCTGGCTTCGATTGCCGTGAAGTCTGGTCACCGAGGCAAGGGTTGCCCACTCGATGGTCTGTGCCGGCGCTGTGAAAGGCCCGGTCACGTGGCCAAAGAGTGCCGTAACGCCTGGGCCTCCCGTTCTACTGTCCGCCGTCCAGCCGCACCCGCCGCTCCAGCTCCTGCTGCTGCCCCGGATGCCGCTGTTACTACTCCGCCGGTCGCCGTTCCAGCTCCCGATGCTGTTCCGGTCGCCGCTGTTGGTACTCCACCGGTTGCTACCGCTGCTCCAGTTCCTGATGCTGCTCCGGTTGCTGCCGCTGGCTCGTCTGACATTCCACCCGCCCGGAGACCGCCATGGCCGTTTCTGAGGACGAAGAGGACGAGTCAGACATGGATTTCTTACCTGGTAATTATGAGGAGGCGTATGTCAGTGCCTGCAGTTCTTCTGCTGAGTTCGCGTCTGGTGATGATGAGGTCGTCGCAGCCCCGCCTGTTGCCTCCACCACCTAAACGTCAGAGAAGGAAGCGTAAGCGTCGTGGTCAGGGCCCTCCTCGACCGGCTCCCGGGCCACCAGCCCCCGAGCCGGCCCCTGGGCCGGACACCATGGATCTCTCCTCGGAGGATCCCTCTGATGCCCGGCTTATCCGCACTTTCCGCGAGGTTCTGGGAGGACACCTTAACCTGGGAGGAAATCCGTGCCAGGAAGGTAGATATGTCCGGGTTTGACCCCTCGCTGGAGCAGCCAACCAATACCCTTGTTCTCTTCTATTGAGACCCCGCTTCCTACTTCTTCTTCTACGCCAGTACCTCTGGATTCCCCTGTGCCCCCTACTATTTCTTCGGTTTGGCTCCACCGTTGCCCCCGTGGCCACGACGCCCGTTCCTGACTGCCTCCGCAGAAGCCCGTTCGCTATACACATCACGCTGAACGGTGCGCCAGAAGTCAATGGTTTTTTTCGACTATGGTGAGTGCACTGAGAAGATCATGAATGGCCATATCTATCGAGCGGGTTCGTGTCCATGACTACGAAGACCATCCGAGTTACGCCCTTCATTCGTTGTACCAACTGCGCCTCTGGTCGTCCTGCCCGACGTTCCACCAGCCAGGTTTCCAGCTCCACCGGATGTCCCACAGTAGTGTGGTGTCGGCTCTTTGAGGTGATGACCATTGGCTGTCTCCTTGATCGGTCGGCATTTGTCTTGTTATTGTTTGTAAACTCGTTGTTTACGTTTCCGTAGTGTGGGATCCTCTGTTTGGGATCCCCTGTGTCCGTTGTAGTGGGTTCCTCTGTTTGGGTTCCCCTGTTTCCGTTTCATGTGTGCCTTGGGGTACAATTTCTGTTCTGTGTGGGAGCGGGGTTCAACACCCCGGCGAAGTTGGCGGCCAGGTGCCCTCCCTTTTGGCGAACCCACTCCACAGGCGATTGCTGAGGTTTGGGATTAGATTGTCAGGTCCGGCGGCCATTGCACTAACCCTACTGGGGGGCCGATCGTTCGCCAAAACACAAAAAAAAACATACCGGTGGGCATTGCAAAGAATGAAAGAACAGGAATCATTGCCGTAGCAGATAATATGAATGAGGCGCATTGAGTTGTTTGATAAGGATTTTAATTACCTAAGGACGATAGGAGGCATGACGGATTACCAACTGGTGCTGTGAAGATAGGTCGTCCCATATCAGTAGCATTCTCAAGGGATGATGATATCATAGTCACCCATCGAGACAAAGACACAAAGTCAACGAAAATGTCTGTAATTACTGCTCGTGCGTCAGTTTATCGAACACTTCAGTGAGCACGTGATTAGACCACACAGTGTGTTTTAGTTAAAACTGAGGGTGATGGTCACGTGATCGTGTGCGACGCAGGTGACGAGCGAATCAAGGTACTCTCCCCTGACGGAGCAGAATTGCTTACAGTCGTTTAGTGCCCCGTATTGTAATGCGCCCCAACATTTGCTTTTTATCATCGCGACATGTTCTTTGTGTCGTATTTCTGGGCAAATTGTGTCAAGGTTTCGATAAAGATGGAGTGTTTTCTGTATGACATTGGCAGCCAAGGGTCTGGTGACGAACAACTGTGTCATCCTGAGGGACTTGCTGTTGACGCTTTTGACAACCTGATCGTGTGTGACTATGGTAACCACAGACTAAAAGTATTCACACTGGCAAGGGAAATTTCTTACCTTGATTGATGAGGGAATGAAACGTCCCAGGTTCGTGACTGTTTGTAACAATGGTGATGTGCTGGTTTCTGATGCTTCCAAAGATTGTATTCTTGTTTGAAATAAACTATTCACACAGTATTCACACAGCGGATTTTTCCATTTGGTTCGCTCAGTTGCTGTCAGCAGCAAAAAACTTGGACTGTCCGTTTTTCTCCTTTCTCGTATCGTTTCGGGCCTTTTAAGGGATATTTGTGCGTGTAAACTAACACAGTTTGTTCTGTTCAGATTCACTAAAATAGTACAATAAAGTCGGTAATCAAACACTGAAGCGAAACGATGTATCCTGCATGTATTATTATATGGAAACTTTTCCATGATGGCAGTGATAAAATGAGCCTGCGTAGCAGCCGCTGGAGTAAAATAGAGCGCGAGTTGGAGGGCGCGCGCGAGGAAAGAAAACGCGCGAGGAAGGAAACGCGCGCGAAGCGAGAAAAAGTGCAAGGGCTCTTTTACTTTTTCTCGCCTCACGCGTCTTTTTCGCCTCGCGCGTCTTTTTCTCGCCTCGCGCGTCTTTTTCCTCGCACGCGCCCTCCAACTCTCGCTCTGTATTTTACTCCAGCACCTGCTACGTAGGTTATGATAAAATTGGCTTAAAATTAAACTCTTCCAAGGAGAGTTAAAAAGAATGTATGATAAACAGTAATGAGAATTTTGTTGTTGATCTGTGGACTGGAAAACATTTTGTTAAGGGTTTTAAAAGTAATTATAATAAGTGTATGTTATAGTTTTTCAGTCTAAAATGAAATGTTTATTCAAGATAGATGCTTAGTAATAAAGCAGTGTTTAATTTCTGTCTGTTATGGTTGTATTTATTATTTACTGTACAAAAAAATTACTCGGGGAAGGGGGCCTACTTTTTTTCAAGGGTATTTATATGTTTATAACATAGAGGGAAAAATTACTGAATGCTGATTGGCTGAGACAGAGGGCATTTTTCATTAATTTTGGTTTGCCCGGGGCAAAATTACTTGATCCTAATTGGATGAGCGGCAAAATTCCTCGCTCCTAATTGGCTGAGGCGCGCTGCACTTAGTTGGCTTCTTGACGGCGGGATTTTGAGAAGAATTTTCAAAACAGCGCTCGCTTGTACATCGCTTCGGAGTTTGACTTCAGTTTTCCGAGTTATTTGATGAAAAAGTAATGGAAACCGTTTGATAGCTTGAAACGAAATTCCGAAAGCTGAATCTCAGTGTTTCACTCGAAACAACAGAAGATTATTTCAGTTGAAAACTAGAAAACATCAGCGAGACACTTGGCAAGTTTGAAACGAAATTCATTCATGGCGGCCAACTGACTTCTTCGCTTCACTTCTGTTATACGGGCTTCATCATGTGCCAACCCAGAGTTTGTTCAAAGAGAAGAAGGCCGACAAATTGAACAGGAGAAATTACCTCTACAAGTTTGTTTGGAGTCGTCGTTTGCCGGTTTTTATCGATGTAGGATTGACATGTCAAGCAGCTCGCAGCGGAAAGCTTCAAAACATGCAAACAGGTGAATAAAATTACCTTTTACTTGGCTTGAGTTTAAGCTTGTTATATTTTTTATTTTCAACGACTTACATTTTTCTTTTTAGATTTATATAACAGTTAACGTTATCCTGTTCTGAACGTAAGGGTTTGCTCGATCTCGCTGTGATTCTGTGTGATTTTTAGGAAGGAATATTTTCGTTCCGTCGGCTGAATTTAGTTTCGCGCCTTGAATGTTTTCCGAAAATTTTGCCCTCTATGTCATAAACAAGTAATCGCATGTTTCCTCGTAAAATTAAGGATTAATATCACTTGTGTTTTCAGAAGTTGCAGAAATTGCCCTTGTCGCTGCGCGACTCGGGCAATTTCTGCAACTTCTGAAAACACGCGTGATATTAATCCTTAATTTTACTCGGCCCCATGCGATTACCTATACATATCAGGAGCTTATAATCCATCAACATTTTTTCTCGCGCGCGATTGGTCTAAACACGTCACGTGACGCAGCCAAAAACTGGGGAATATCCGGGTGATATTCCCCAAGTGATATTTCCCAGTTTTGAAAGATTGCGTTTCACGTTCGCAGGTTTAGTTTTCGTCTCAAATAAATTGCTAAATTAAATAAAACTGATTATTTTGAACAGACTAGAAACGCCAACAGAATTATTTTTGATGATTAACAGCTTGGCCGACCGAGATCTTCCAAGGCAAACAGAGCGGTTTTGTGAAAAAATATTTGAAGGATAATAACTACAATAGCCTCCATTTGGCTTCAAAAATATGTTCGGATATTTGTCCTTGGACATTATCTGTTCCTCGAAGCTCACAGTTTTCCTCGAGCTTCGCTCTCGGAAAACTGTTCGCTTTCTCGGAACAGATAATGTCCTCGGACAAATATCCGAGCATATTTCCTCGCCAAATGGAGGCTATTGTTTTATATATCACCCTGGAGCCTCCATCTCCCTTATAGCGTAGTTACACCTTGAGCTATTTTTAGAATTACTTTTGCCGCGAAAATCACCCGTTGCGAGCACGAGGACGAGGTTGTCATTCATGTTTCAGATTAAAAATGAAACCAGGAATGGAAGAGAGGAACGTGGAATAAAACTAGAACGGACGGAATTAGTATAGGTAATCGCATGGGGCCGAGTAAAATTAAGGATTAATATCACTTGTGTTTTCAGAAGTTGCAGAAATTGCCCGAGTCGCGCAGCGGACAAGGGCAATTTCTGCAACTTCTGAAAACACAAGTGATATTAATCCTTAATTTTACGAGGAAACATGCGATTACTTGTTTATGACATAGAGGGAAACATTTTCGGAAAACATTCAAGGCGCGAAACTAAATTCAGCCGGCGGAACGAAAATATTCCTCCCTAAAATCACACAGAATCACAGCGAGATCGATGCAAAACCCTTACGTTCAGAACAGGATAACGTTAACTGTTATGTAAATCTAAAGAGAAAAATGTAAGTCGTGAAAATAAAAATAATAACAAGCTTACACTCAAGCCAAGTAAAAGGTAATTTTATTCACCTGTTTGCATGTTTTGAAGCTTTCCGATGCGAGCTGCTTGACAGTTGACATGTCAATCCTACATCGATAAAACGGCAAACGACGACTCCAAACAAACTTGTAGAGGTAATTTCTCCCTGTTCAATTTGTCGGCCTTCTTCTTTCTTTGAACAAAACTCTGTGCTCTTTACTCTGGGTTGCACATGGATGAAGCCCGTATAACAGAAGTGAAGCGAAGAAGTCAGTTGGCCGCCATGAATGAATTTTCGTTTCAAACTTGCCAAGTGTCTCGCTGATGTTTTCTAGTTTTCAACTGAAATAATCTTCTGTTTGTTTCGAGTGAAACACTGAGATTCAGCTTTCGGAATTTCGTTTCAAGCTATCAAACGGTTTCCATTCCTTTTGCATCAAATAACTCGGGAAAACTGAAGTCAAACTCCGAAGGCGACGTACAAGCAAGCGCTGTTTTAGAAAATTCTGCTCAAAATCCCGCCGTCAAGAAGCCAACTAAGTGCAGCGCGCTCAGCCAATTAGGAGCGAGGAATTTTTGCCGCTCGTCCAATCAGGATCAAGTAATTTTGCCCCGGGCAAACCAAAATTAATGAAAAAACGCCCTCTGTCTCAGCCAATCAGCATTCAGTAATTTTGCCCTCCTATGTTATAATACGAATTATCACTATTGTCCGCGGACGTACACGGAAATCTTTTCGCGGGAGAACGATTCTAAAAATAGCCGAAGGTGAACTACGCTGTTGTCATTAATCAGCACAGATAGAGGCTCTCTCTCCCTCCCCCAAGGAAGCCTCTGCGGAGGAGAGAGCTTCCACACTATATATACCAGTAGCATATCCTCCCCAATCTTCCCTATTCCCTTCCCTATTATCCATCCAAGAAGCCTCTCGGAGGAGAGAGGTGTGGAAGTGTGTGTGTGTGTGTGTGTGTGTGTGTGTGGGGGGGGGGGGGGGGGGGGGGGGGGGGGGGGAACATAATAGGGAGTGGATGTTAAAAATTGTAGGGAGGAGAGATTTAGGAAATTAGCTCGCGCAAATTACCTCAAAATATTGCTGTTTCCCAAGTTGGCTTGGGAGGGGTGAGGGGAAGGGTTTATTATATACTTTTACGGTATATGATTTGAAGCCTCCAAATTGGCCAAGAAAAATCACAGTGTGTTTGTTAGAAAATCAATCCATTAGTAACTAATTATTAATTGGCACTTTCCCAAACAGGTATCGTAGAATCCAGAAAGTAGCCTCATCAGCCGGATAGACTACGAGCAGTCCGTCGTTTTTCTCTGGGACAGTCGGGTGAGAGAGCACGCGAACGCTCGCGAAAATCACCTCCCACGCGTGCCCTCCCACTCGACTATCCCTGAGAAAAACGACGGACTGCTCGTAGTCTATTCTCCTGCATACATTCCAAGCGGTGAAAAGCGTGGTAGAGGGAGTTGAGCGCAAATCGCGCGCGGGAAGACAACACGAAACTTCCTCTTGTGTGACAACAGAGTTCCCATTGGACTTATGTGCTCGAGTTACAAGAAATTCTACAAAACCAAGTGGCTTCACCCTTTTTCCATAAAAAGAAAATTAAGCATAAAAAAGAAAATTGCCGCCCGGGGCGAGCTACTCGAGGATAAAATTCGAAGAATTGTTTGGTTATAGACTAAATATAAGTCTGTATTTGAGGAAAATGATTGGGAGGTGTGGATGAAGCCGTGAATTAACTTGTGAAAAGAAAACCTCATAGAACTCCCAAAACGTTAACTTATTATTTGGTCCCATCAAGTCTCCTCAATTGATGGGACAATTTGCAGGGACATGGTCCCCGCGACTCGTTTTTCTGACGAAAATGTCCTTGAGATGAACGTAGTCAGGTCAAGGGAATTGTTCGAATTCATGTGTGCCCTGCCTCTCTCCCAGACTCACTTCGCGGGTCGTCCACACTATCCGAGAGCCTGGAACAGAGGCTAGACTTCGCGTCTTCTCGCGGGCGCGAGATTTCTACGCGCTCACCCGCTAGACTTGTCGCGGGACAAGTCCCCTCTCACGCGAAGGGGCGTGAGGTCCTGAATGGAGTCATGTGATGTCATATTTGTTTTCAAAAGCTCTGAACTTCCCGTTTGGGTGGTGCTGTTGATTCCTTGAGCGTTTAATTCTGAGATTACAGCTTCGTTTCTTGCTGATTTATACTTCTTAAAGGTTCATCGTGATTGTAGTCAATGTGATCATTCCTTGTTTGATGGTAAAGGAATTGCTTGTTAGACTTTCAGGTAAAAACTAACAGTATATTTTTATGGTACGCATCTTCGATCACTATCACTATCATTTTGTGGTCCTTTGTAACAAATTTGATCTAATTGCC
>MU827303.1:4686854-4714761 GCA_029204205.1 Desmophyllum pertusum
TGTGAGGGTTTTCTGGCATTATTTCCTGCATTCTCAGTGTAACAAAAACACCTTCATGGCCATCTGGATGTACAGGTTCAACTGGATCAGAACAGGTTTTGGCCAGTGGCACTGACTCATTGGCTGATCTGTTGCGCAAGTTTCTTGCTCTTCGACACCCACGTTTCTGTACTTCTGGCTTTGTAGAGAACTGATTGTTTCTCATCTGATCTCTGGCATCTAGAAGTGACCAACCCGCCTTGATTTGAGCTAAGAATTCCAGATGCGTTTCCTGCATTTCCTCATCATTTTCAACATAGATACATTTCCCTCCTTGCACCGGCCCACTCTGCTCATGCTGTGTATATTTCATACTTTGTGAAGTGCTTATTCCATCAGCATGTTCTTCTGGCGCAGTTTGAGCTGACAGATTTATCAATACGTCTAAATCAAGTCTCGAGGATCTCTCCAACTGCTCACTGAAATTCTCCTCTGCGTCGCTGTCGGAGTACTCAATGTCACTCAAGTCGTCATCATCATCATCTTCTTCATCAAGCATCCAGCTGGTACAAAAAAGTTTCTTTCTTTTTCCAAGATGACCCGCGGGTCTCTTGTTGCTTTTCGTCCACGATCCCGAGGGATGCGGGTAAGTCACCTCATATCGTGTTTTCATCTCTTCGCTGCCTCCAAGTAGATCTTTAGCCTGTGCAAACTTACGTCTGGGTTTGCGAGTTGAGCCGTTCTTGGAGTTGAATACAGACACACAATCTGGCCGACCCGTTTTGTTTCCCGCGTTCGTGTAGCGCTCAACCAAAACAACTTCTTCATCCTCGAATCCAACAGAGCTTGCTTTGATCACTTCTGGAAGCAACCAGCGATTCTGTTTACCTAGCGAGTAAGTAACGACTTCTCCTTCATCTTGATTTCCTTTACAGGAAGAATTGACAACTGAAGAGTGTGTCAAAAGTCCTTCAGATCTGTTTCCCCTGGTTTGAGCAAAGCGAGAGCGAAGGGTTCGACCAGTGCGAAGGCCAGATTTTCCATGTTTCCCCTCCATAGCTTTAACTTGTCAGTTCTTAACCGTTGTCTATAAACTGTTTATCCTTTGAACTTGATGAAGGACAACTGAGAATTGCTATAAAAGTGAAACATTCTTCTTTTATAGCCTGCACTACGCGCCATTTTGCCGTATTTCTTTGCGATGGTGTAACTCGATTAATAACATATAACCACATCTGTGATTTGCTAGAACAATTTGTCCAATAATATCATGTGTACTATTATTACAAATGCTGTATTTGGTTATTTTTAGTAACACGGTTGCGTGACGTTAGGTAACGCCAGAAGCTCTTCTGGTAACGCAATGTACCCTGGAGAGCACGCGATCGCGAGCGCGCACGAAAATCCTCGCGCGCTCGCGTGCTCTCCAACTCGACTACGGGTCCCTGAGAAAAATGAGGAACTGCTCGTAAACGTCAGAGGATTGTGGATTGTGTTTTGCAGCCATTTTCGTGTGTAATTTATTGAGCCTCTGGTGCCCAGTCCGGCCGTTTCCCACTGCGATCTCAATTTTTTGCGCGCTCTTCGGGGTATATAATAAGTCGCGTCGCACAAAATTTTATCCCCATCTCGACTCAAAGAACGCAGCGAATGTCTGGGGTCGAGAATGAATTTTATCCGTAAAAATTATTCCCCCAATGCGTGGGCACTTACCCTGGTCCCAGAGGTTTTCTTTCTTCTTTCTTCTTCTGAACTTGATCGAAGCGATCAAAGCGACGCGGCAGAGAAGAAAACCTCTGGTGGCAGTGGATACGATCTCATTTCCATGCTGACGCCAACTGTCAAATTTTCAAAATAGTAATTAAGAGGCAGTCCGTGTAAAAACCGCACGGTCAATTTTCGGCGGAAAATGAATTTCTTTCATTTTCTCCACAGAACTCAAACATCATGTCTAAAGTACAAAAATCGTATTTGTTTCGTTTCGTTTGTTTTAATACTTGAGTTTGACCGTTTCTTCCGAAGCGACCATAGATCAAACAAATCCGTCATTTGCAACACTGATTTTGGCCTGAAACTCGACGTACCGTATGATACTTTAGATTTAACACAGCAAGCTTATATTTATGTCGAAATTAATATCAGTAAAGAACTTTGTTTTAAGCATTAAATTAACTTGTTTCATCTCGCATAAAATTAGTTATGATTTTTTTCGTACACTCTCATATCGCTGCTACGCGCGCCATTGGCGAGGTGCCTCCATAAAACTTCTCAAAAGTGGCACCTGATCTAAAATCAACTCTCTAATATTTCATTAGACCAAGGTCTGGTCTACAAATATCTGAAATAAAATTTGTGGGCACTCGTCATATAACACTATAAAAACTTGCATCAAATTTCACCAAAATTGCACATTTCATTATCATTCGGTAATTTATAGGCTGGATTTATTTCCTTCAGTTGCATTTTAAAAACATTTGAAACCAATCACAGATTGAAAAATAGACCATATAACAGTCCAGACCTGAAAACATTTATAAAACTAACCTGAATTATGTACAAAGTCTTCCTACTGCACACCTTCTTTTCCAACCATAGGATCGTTGTGTCACGCAACACCCGGAGCGAAACAGCATCATGATTCCGTTCACCGAATCCGCCAACTTAAAGCCCAACTTTAATATGTTCGCCCATTGATATGTGAAGATTGATCGACAGAAGCCTGATGGTATTCATGGTGCAAAATAACTGCAGCTAGTTCACGAAAAATAAAGTCCGTTAAGTGTTGTTATCGCTGGATGGGTAATCCAGTGCTTCTTGTGCTGTCGTTCAGTTTGCAACTTTTTGCAGAGAACCGTTCCATATGTAAACGAAGTCCTTCGTTAATCCTTATGGATAATGTCCTTAAAACACTGATCAATCAAGCAAATACTGCACAAAGGCTCGGGACTTCGATTCATTATCGGTACAAGTATTAAAAACAACAAGTTATAAACTGAAAACCATTTTCTAGCACCGCCTGATTCGAGTGACCGTGACCTTGACAGGACTCGTGCGTGACAGCGAAAAAAATTCCCACAATTTTTAAGTGTGTTAGAAATTTGCTCTCTCTATTCACTATGTGAAGGGACATTGTAGTCCCAGTAGAAGTAGACGTGACTCTATTCGCTCTGATGGAGTGTAATGATGAGTTTTAGAACACTCCGGATGCCATTCCCTTTGGGCCAACACTCTTTTTTTATTTTTATAAGGTCCTTTTTTATAAGAACGTTGAGGCTGAGATTGACCAAAATTTTAAGAACATGCTACAGAACATACCCAGGTTGATACTTAGCTAAGAACATTTTTATTCACTTGTTTCTTGCATCGAGCTCTCAATACAATATTCCAGTATCCTTTCAAAAATTAACAAAACCAGGACAAAATGTAACATTTCAAATATATCAGTGAACAAGCAGTTCAAATCAGCTGAAAATACTTGAATGCACAATTTGTATAGTAACAACATGAATTTCTATCACATAAAATGTAAATACATTTTCATGGTCACGTTCGAATCTTTTTTTGTGAAATTCTATACCATAGCTGAAATCGCCAAAAAAATAAGAACATTCGGTCTTGGCTCAGACTCAGCTCAAAATTAGACGTTCTTCTATAAAAAAAGAGTGTATTCCCAAAAGGGATCGGGAGCGACGTTGCATCTAAAAACGGCCTTTGCTGTTATAACAGCAGTCCTACCGACACAATAAATGTTTTAAAAATATGGTACGTATAGCCAAAAAAACACAAATGAAAAATTTGGTTAACTTCCGTCTCAGGCTGAATGGTCTGTACCATCGATGTTCACGAATTTGCTTTTATAAAAACAAATCAAAGAAATGAAGAATTACAAACCTAAATATCGGCGTATTTGGTCCGATAAAACGCCTCTTACCCCCAAAAACTCCCCAGATCGCTAACTTCCAAACCAAAAAAAAGACCTTCGCACCTCCCCTTCAATATAAATATACCAGAGTGCCCCCCCCCCCCCCCCCTCTGGGTACTGAAATATCATCATTGTACTCATTCAGAGGAATAGAGTCACTACAGTGTCCGTTCACAAGTGAATAAAGAGAGCAAACTTCTCACACACTTAAAAAGTTCTCGAACGAAGGAAGTAGGAGAAAAAGCTATTACGTTTTTTCGCTGTCACGCACGGAGTCCGCGAGTCCGAGTCACAAGTCACGAAAAAGGTCAGCGGTCAATCAAATCAGCTGAAGGTTGTCAACTTGTTGTTGTACTTCCTCTGTAGACTCTGTACTTGTGCCGATAATGAATCGAAGTCCAGAGCCTTTATGCAGTATTTGCTTGATTGATCAGTGTTTTAAGGACAATATACATGAGGATTTACGAAGGTCTTTGTTTACATTGGAACGGTTCTCTGAAAAAAGTTACAACTGAACGACAGCACAAGAGCACTGGATTACCCATCCAGCGATAACAACACTTAACGGACTTTATTTTTCGCTGAACTAGCTGCAGTTATTTTGCACCATGAATACCATCAGGCTTCTGTCGATCAATCTTTCACATATCAATGGGCGAAACATATTAAAGTTGGGCTTTTAATTTGGCGGATTCGGTGAACGGAATCATGATGCTGTTTCGCTCCGGGTGTTGCGTGACACAACGATCCTATGGTTGGAAAAGAAGGTGTGCAGTAGGAAGACTTTGTACATAATTCAGGTTAGTTTTATAAATGTTTTCAGGTCTGGACTGTTATATGGTCTATTTTTCAATCTGTGTTTGGTTTCAAATGTTTTTAAATGCAACTGAAGGAAATAAATCCAGCCTATAATATTACCGAATGATAATGACATTTGCAATTTTGGTGAATTTGATGCAAGTTTTTATAGTGTTATATGACGAGTGCCCACAAATTTTATTTCAGATATTTGTAGACCAGACCTTGGTCTAATGAAATATTAGAGAGTTTGATTTTAGATCAGGTGCCACTTTTGAGAATTTTATGGAGGCACCTCGCCAATGGCGCGCGTAGCAGCGATATGAGAGTGTACGAAAAAAATCATAACTAATTTTATGCGAGATGAAACAAGTTAATTTAATGCTTAAAACAAAGTTCTTTAGTGATATTAATTTCGACATAAATATAAGCTTGCTGTGTTAAATCTAAAGTATCATACGGTACGTCGAGTTTCAGGCCAAAAATCAGTGTTACAAATGACGGATTTGTTTGATCTATGGTCGCTTCGGAAGAAACGGTCAAACTCAAGTATTAAAACAAACGAAACGAAACAAATACGATTTTTGTACTTTAGACATGATGTTTGAGTTCTGTGGAGAAAATGAAAGAAATTCATTTTCCGCCGAAAATTGACCGGTCGGTTTTTACATAGCCTGATTCTCAGACGGTCCGTCTCGGTCCCCACTCCCTCACTCCCCGTCTGATATACCTTGTGCGAGTTCGTGTATTTGACGTCATCGTCCATTGTGAAGTTCCACCAATCAGAGCGAATGTTACACTTTCGCAGAAGTCATGAATTTAAGGAATGTGACTATGCGAGCTGAGACAAATCCAAGATGGCGGACGATGTGGACGATGTTTTAAAGAAAGCTTGCCCCTTTTTGATGGGGCTTAACTATTTCCTGAACAGGAAAAGGCTTTAAGACGAAATCCATTAGAAAATCGAGTAATATTTATGGCCAGTGGACAAAAATCTTGTACTACGACGCCATACGCTTTCACGCTTAAACTAGACATTCATGAGCCATACCTTAACGGTATTTAACAAATAATATGACTCCACAATCCTTAAATTGCTTTCCGCCTTGAGTTTCCTCCCGTGAATGGGTAAGGTCATAAGAGGTGGCAGCCATGTTTCTGGGAAACATGGCTGCCACCTCTTATGACTCAACCCATTCACAGGAGGAAACTCAAGTCGGAAAGCAATTTAAGGATTGTGGAGTTATATTATTTGGTAAATACCGTTAAAGGTCAAATGCAACAAAATTTTAGAAAGATTAGTTTTAAGTCGAAATAATAGGGAATATTATGAATAATCATATTCTTAAGTTTGAAACGATTTGGACAAAACGTCGTCGAGATATTCGACTTTCAAAACCGCCTTTTTTTTCGCTTCCACAAACGGAAGCGTTCGGGCAAACTTCGGAAAATTATCGGAAATGGGAAGCTCACCACATATGACGTCACATACACGCGCGAGTCCGCGAGAAGAGCGAGAATTACAAAATTCTGCAGTTTCAAAACATCACAGTATGGTGTTTTGTGCTGCTTTTAACTGTAGTAACTGTTCAAAATCAGGCGTAAGCTTTTTTACATTCCCTAAAGACGAGAAGAGATGCAAGGAATGGGTGAGATTAATGAAAAGGAAAGATTTCACGCCAACTGCAGCATCTCGTCTTTGCTCCGTGCATTTCTCCCCTGAAAGCTTCGAGCAGAATCTTGAGTTAGGGCACACCTGGGATCTCAGTTCAAGCCACGAAGACTTCGACTGAAAGCTGATGCTTTACCGACCATTTTCAACTATGGAATAAAGCGAAGTATTGACCAAGAATGTCCTTCAAAAAGCACGACGAACACGGAATGCGGTCGTTCACGACGTTTCAGCCTTTGCGAAACGCAGAAAGCTAAAGGTATAAAGGCGCAAACTTTCTTGTATCAGGTTTGATTTGACAGATCCACAAACTACTTTTCTAATCTGAGCCTACAATAAAAAGGCCGGCAAATAACGTTTTTATTTGTTTCCTATGTGCATGGTTCTGTGATGCTAGAAATCTTGAAAATCTGTTTTTATTAACGCAAGGTCGCTATAAACACTACCGAAGAAATAAAACTTAAGTTAATGAATCCAAATAACAAGAAACTCGGACGATTAATTTCTTATACCGAAATATGTAATTACAGAAAGGTACGTAGCTGCGAAGAACAGACGATGTTGCCTCGAACAGAATTTCACCACTAAAAGCAGCTGAAATGAGAAGCTATTTCAAATTAACACAAAAACCATTCAAAGTCGCAACGGCAAGTTTTAGGACAATCTTCATTCTTCAATACTCTTGAAAGCATTTTTCGAGTAAAACTGTTTCCTCAGTTTTCTACAATTTCATTTCCCGTGTTAATCTAATTTTTGCATTCGGTCGGGTGGCAATTTACAATTTTCATTTTATGCGAAGCCTCGCCAAACTCAATTCAAGCTTGCATTCAATTTCAACGTACGGCGCAACTATAAATTTATACTTGTCGAGAATTATTTTCTGCCGGGACTACCGGTATCACTAGGTTCTTTCTTGAATGAAACTTAACGGAAGGTTTGTTTAGTAAAAAGGAGAAACGAAAAGCAAATGATTAAAACTAAGGAATTGAGTCTAAACACGGAGATTGTAATTTAAAAACGGTAAGCTAGCTAGCTAGCGCGGGCGGTGAAACTCAGGATTTCCAAAACAACAACAAACTCAAATTCTGTCGGTTAAAATCAAATGAGCACTCGCCTTTTTGAAGAAATGCAAGTTCTTTAATTCCACTGCGTAGTTCTCCATTCACGTGTCAATGATAAGAGAGCAATATAATGTGAGAAATTCAGTAAAAGCTTCTTCGCATCTACCTTCACACATTGCTGAAAACACGCGCGAAAACACGCGCGTGAAAACAAGCTCACCACATATGACATCACAAAAACAGCAAATTCGTTTCCATTCCAAGCGCGGTCATTCCTGGTTCGTTTTCGTTAAGCCGTCGGAAATTCTCGGAAATTATCGAATTTCGTGCCTTATAAGCGCCACAAATCGCCCCAAACCAGCTTTTGAGGGTTGAGTATGATTGATGCTAGTATAAAGAACGGTTTTCGCGACAAAAGAAAAAAATGCCAAATTTCGTTGCATTTGACCTTTAAGGTATGGCTCATGAATGTCTAGTTTAAGCGTGAAAGCGTATGGCATCGTAGTACAAGATTTTTGTCCACTGGCCATAAATATTACTCGATTTTCTAATGGATTTCGTCTTAAAAGCTTTTATCGCCAAAAATGACGAGCTGTTGAACTTGCCAACGGGATTTGGAAAGTCTTTTGTGTTCCAGATGGCTCCGTTCGTTCACGCAAAACATTCGACTTTTAATACTATACTGCGAAGCCAATGTAATAATTACATGTAAGCTTATAGTCATTTCGCCGTTGGTTAGCCTTATGGCAGATCAAACCAAATCCTAACAGACTCTGGGAATCACAGCTGGATTAACAGGGGATGACAAGGCCGTAAATACAAAGATCGAGAACGGAGTGTTTTTTTTTCGGTGGAGAAAATTATATGTTGTCTTCGGACATTTACAAACATAGTTAAGCTTATAGTAGTCGTTGTGGATAAAGCGCACTGTATAAGCCATTGGTGAGTGTTTATTTCTATTTCATTATTGTTTATGTAATATCTGGACCCTATCTGTAAACCTGTGTAAACTTATAGGAGTGTTCACTGTTGATCAACAGTTACGTCAAATTTGTTTTGTTATTCAAATTTGCCAACCAGTAAACAAAAGAACTCTTTGTTTCAACAGCCAATAGTTCTCTGGTTGGCACATTAATAACAATAGCTGACGTAACGAGAAACACTTATTTATATAGACAAAAAGAGAAAGAAATAGGCTGAAAAAATAAATGCCAGTATAAACATTATTTGCATTTTTACTTCTTATTTGCCTGATCCTCACATGGTCTGATGTCATCTGATCTGGAGTGAGAAAAAGTGAATGGGCAAGCTGCTCATCACTACATTGTGCATGTATGCATATGTTGTAGTTTAGGTTGTGTACATGTACTTTTCTATATTCTAGATTATTGTTATGAGTTGCGGATCTGCCCCCCTTTTTTGTTGAAAACTGAAACGCCTCAAGGACCAAAACTTTTTAGACCCCTCCCTTGCCCTTATTGGAGCAAGAAATGTGAGTCCAAAGTGCTAAAAAAAAATTTGGAGCCCACCTGCCCAATCCCCCTACCCCCTTTTGAGCATATCCGCCATTTTCATTTGATGTAGTGGGAGGTAATGGTAATGGTCGGCACACCAATCTCGTACCCAGAGTCAACGGTCTCCTCGGTCAGCGGGTCGTCGCCAGGTTAGACTCTAGGGGAATGGAATTCCCTGGCGATGACCCGCTGACCGAGGAGACCGTTGACTCTGGGTACGAGATTGTCGGCACACACGAGAGGACATGTCCCTGGGACTAGTGCCTGCAACAGGGACAAGTCCCTTTGTGTTAATTACCCATTTTCGTCAAAAAATTAATATAGTTGTGGTGAGAAACATAGGCTCGATTTCCGCCGCTCTCTTGAGTCCGGTCTTCGTTCCTGCTGGTAATCGAGCCTATGAGAAACATTGATCTGTACGACTTGTCCCACAAATTCAAACTGTTTTGAATAATTGAAGGACTAGTCTTGGGGACCTGTGCCTGACGTGCCCTCAAATTGTGCTGGTCCCCTTATGTGAACTGTTCATAGGACAAGTCTCTGCAATAGTCTGAAGTGTCAGCCGCCTCCTCGCTCCGTGGGGCCAGGCAAGAAGGACCCTGGCCCCACGGGGGGGGGGGGGGGGGGTTGCAGTGAGGAGGCGGCTGACACTTCAGACTAACTTGTAATACATTCCATGTATTCTGAAATTGGAATATCGACTCAATCGAACGGATATTCAGGGTTACCTTTTTTTAACATAAAGATAATCTTTTACTATGTGGTGTACTCCAACTGTAAACAGTAAATTTAGGGACACTGCTTATTAAAAAAAAATCGAGACTAAACTGATATCCATTAGAGGTATAATTCTTATTTCTTTCCTCTATAAAAAGGTCAAAAGTTACTGTATCGAATTTTAAAGAACATTTTCGTTAGAACTTGTCAACAAACCTGTACACAACTGACACAAGGGCATATATACATAGTTTATTTGATAAAGCAGGTTAGCAGATACAATTGGCAAGACATAAAGGCCCGATCAAAACGGTCACAACATTCTCACAACATCTGTTGTGACATGTTGTGGACCATGCCAGGTCAAACGGCCACAACAACCTCTCAACATTTCAAGAACAAAAGAAATGTTGTCACAACATTGTTGAGAGGGGTGGTCAAACGGTCTCAACATCGGCTCACAACAAATGCTCAGGAGAATGTTGTGACAAATGTTGTGACCGTTTGATCGCGCCTTAAGTCTGCACTAATTACAATTAATTAAATGAACTACGGAATAAATTACAGTAAGATATAAACTTAAATATTAAATAATTAATATGTCCATTTGTTGTTCCGGCGATTGTTGGTCGGAAAAGCGCGCACCAGACTAGAGAAGGTCTTGTCACTTGATCCAACATAAGGAGGGAGGCTTGTCACATTTAGTGTCGAGGCTGATAATGAAAATATAGTTTTCTGATCTTTTCTTGGTGGGCTTTGAATTAACTTGAGAAGTTTTAATACGCCAAGGTGTGCTTGATCGCGGGTTGACTCAAAACAATAAAACCCGCGCTTCATTCGAAGACTTCTTCGAACGACAGCATTTCTGGAAATTTCGGCTATTACTCCCGTTCGAGAGTTTTAAGATTTGACGACATTTTCTCGACCTTCCTCAACTTCGGGAAACATTTCTTTTTGTATATATAAGCTTACTGTAAGCTTACTGTGAGTCCTGAGTTGGTTCGTCGTCTGCAAATCTCCCCACGAAATCTTGCAAATGGTTCCTCGCAAATCCCATTACGAACGTCCAAAATCTGCTATTCTATCGGTGGTTTCGAGTAATGTTGCACAGATCAAATATTGAATGGAATTAGATTATTCCGGGAGACAATTCAGCTTTCTTCGGCGTAGAAGTTTATAGATCGACAAAACTCGCGTGTTTACTTTACCACGGTCCATTTCTTACGAGCGTTGTTATTGGCTCCTCGTATACAATGCGTACGATGACGTCAAATACACGAACTCGCACAAGGTATATCAGACGGGAGTGAGGGAGTGGGGGACCGAGACGGACCGTCTGAGAATCAGGCTAGTTTTTACACGGACTGCCTCTTAAAGAGCCGGCCAATGGCAATTAAGATATCACGTGTTGATCAGCCGTTTATTTGTTCAGTGGGGTAGACCAAGGTATATTGTTCACGCGAATATTTTTCTTCACTTGGGTGGTGAAGACTGGTAATTTGTCAGTTGACCTTTTCCGGTTTGGTCGGGTCATGTCAAGCGGCTGTCAAGAGATATATACTTTATACGCGCGATCTTCTCGTATTTGATAATCTCCGAGTTGCAAAAACATTTATAATATACAAAACAAATGCCAGCCAGCAAATGATGGATCGAAACCGCGTCACACAATTGAGTAGCTTTGAGTCAAACACAACATCTCTATAAATCCCGGCTGTAATTGGATCAGGACCAACGCACTGTTATGGAGGGGCATTCTGGACTAAAATGGAATTAGATCGGACCCTGTATGACATTAGATCGGACCCCATATTATTTCATTCGTAACCTCCATTCCATTCGATCGTAACACACATTATTCGTTCGTATGTTATGGCATTGGATCGTATCCTTCATGGCATTGGATCGTAACCTCCATGGCATTGGATCGTAACCTCCATGGCATTCGATCGTAACCTTGGTGGCATTAGCTCGTAGAGTTGAACCGGACCTCCGAGGGACCAACATTCAATTGGATCGAGCGTACTCGGTCAGCGGTTACTCAATATAATATAAGCCTCGATTTCATATCAATGTGGCACACATTAATGCTAATATACATAAAGTAAGCTTCGAGTTTGCAGCACGTGCAGCGATCTCCGGTTTGTTTTTCGTAATGGACAAAACGAAGGAAGATGATCGCGATCAACTGTTAAGGCGCACTACAAGTGTTTTAAGGACAATTCTGGATGAGCTAGAAAGTCCAGCTGTCCCGTCTGTTCCATCGTCAACAGTATCAAGCCCCGCACCAAGCGCTGCAGATGATTTCAGGTATACAACTTAGAACGTGTTACAGTAACTTAATGTGTGGCTGTATAAAAAGCTAGTAAAATAATCGTTGAATTCTTGGACACAAAATTGCTTGTTTTTACGCTTCCGAAGGCTTCTCGAGCAAACACTCGCTGATTAATGCAAAAATATCATTATGGTAATTTAAACCCACGGGCTATTGTTAACAATGCATGCAGAAAAGAACAATGCGTCGAGTATTTGTCCAGACAGTGCTTTGCACGTGTGAGTATTGAGGCAGCCTGTTCATGAATATTTCGCGTATTTTCGGTATCAGTCGTCGCACTTCGTGCATACTATTTTCATAAATGCATACTGATGAGCGGAACCTGTCCCCCGCGACCTTATAAGCTAAGTAAAACGATTATTTTACTAGCTTTTTATACAGCCACACATTAAGTTACTGTAACACGTTCTAAGTTGTATACCTGAAATCATCTGCAGCGCTTGGTGCGGGGCTTGATACTGTTGACGATGGAACAGACGGGACAGCTGGACTTTCTAGCTCATCCAGAATTGTCCTTAAAACACTTGTAGTGCGCCTTAACAGTTGATCGCGATCATCTTCCTTCGTTTTGTCCATTACGAAAAAACAAACCGGAGATCGCTGCACGTGCTGCAAACTCGAAGCTTACTTTATGTATATTAGCATTAATGTGTGCCACATTGATATGAAATCGAGGCTTATATTATATTGAGTAACCGCTGACCGAGTACGCCCGATCCAATTGAATGTTGGTCCCTCGGAGGTCCGGTTCAACTCTACGAGCTAATGCCACCAAGGTTACGATCGAATGCCATGGAGGTTACGATCCAATGCCATGGAGGTTACGATCCAATGCCATGGAGGTTACGATCCATTGGCATGGAGTTCGATCCAATGCCATGAAGGATACGATCCAATGCCATGAAGGATACGATCCAATGCCATAACATACGAACGAATAATGTGTGTTACGATCGAATGGAATGGAGGTTACGAATGAATAATATAGGGTCCGATCTAATGTCATACAGGGTCCGATCTAATTCCATTTTAGTCCAGAATGCCCCTCCATACACTGTAACTGAAAGTCGCGACAATAAACAACACTATTCCAACAGTTTATTTAATTTATTTTTTGAAGGAATCTAACAGCTGGGATCGGCGCGACAATATTCGGGACTCAAACTCATTTCTTTTCGCAGACGTATAGATGGGCTACTAGCAAAATATCTCTCGATAAAAGCGTGTACGTGTGCTACGGAGCGACGTTAATTGATCACGTACAAGCTATCCTCTCCGGTAGTGAGTGTCAAATTTACCTCACGCAGTGATGCGACAAACATCCTCACCTTCCCCTCGGTGGTTTCAATCATGCAAACCAATCAGATTGATTGCGTGGCTCGTTAATGTATTCGTTACGCTTCGAACGGACGGCGGGGTGTGGCTGGAGATGCAAAGGATCGAGGCCCCAGTGGACTGGCCCCCGAAGCGAAGGCGGGGACCCGACTGAGGGGTAGGTGCTTGGACGGTTTCTATGGAAACCGACACCACAGCGAGACCCTTTACACCAAGTCACACTGACCGATGTCAGTGGAGAATGAAACGAGAGGGGAAAGGGAAAGGATAGAAGGGACAAGGGAGGGCGGGAGCGACGAAAAAACTACGCAACGATCGGACTGCATGTGTACGCGACAGCAGCGACGATTGAACCAGGCGAAGTGCCTCCTGGGAAATCCCCGAGCGAGGCTGCGCCGGGCCGAGGCTTGGGCTGCGTTACAGGCTTCGCTCCACTTTCCATTAACTTCCGCCAACAATATTGACGGCCATTTAATGTATTCGTTACGCTTCGAACGGACGGCGGGGTGTGGCTGGAGATGCAAAGGATCGAGGCCCCAGTGGACTGGCCCCCTAAGCGAAGGCGGGGACCCGACTGAGGGGTAGGTGCTTGGACGGTTTCTATGGAAACCGACACCAAACTGACGAGCCAAAGGCGAGGAAGGCTCCAAGCACTAAGTGGGGGCCAGGTCCCTGTTGTCCTAGACTTTGCATCCCTCGATAGCAGTGTAAGCGAGACACGACCGAACGATAGGAACACGGCAAGGAATGACTACCGGGAGGCGTAACGATCCTGAGAGCGGCGTGAGCGGCTGCAATGATCCCGAGGGCGGCGTGAGTGACTGCAAAGATCCTGACAGCGGTGTGCCCGACTGCAAAGATCCTGAGAGAGGCGGAAGCGACTGCAACGATCCTGAGAGCGGCATGAGCGACTGCAGCGAACCTGAGAGCGGCATGAGCGACTGCAACGATCCTGAGAATGGTGTGCCCGACTGCAACGATCCTGAGAGCGGCATGAGCGACTGCAGCGAACCTGAGAGCGGTGTGAGCGACTATAACGATCCTGAGAGCGGTGTGAGCGACTACAACGATCCTGAGAGCGGTGTGAGCAACTGCAGCGAACCTGAGAGCGGTGTGAGCGACTACAACGATCCAGAGAGCGGTGTGAGCAACTGCATCGAACCTGAGCCGAGCGGTGTGCCCGATTGCAAAGATCCTGAGAGCGGTCTGAGCGACTGCAGCGATCCTGAGAGCTTGCCTAGTTCCTAGCCTTCTATATTTCGCCGAGGTCGACGTGAGCGACTGCAACGATCCTGAAAGCGACGTGAGCAACTGCAACGATCCTGAGAGCGGTGTGCCCGACTGCAACGATCCTGAGAGCGGTGTGCCCGACTGCAAAGATCCTGAGAGCGACTGTAACGATACTGAGAGCGACGTGAGCGACTGCAACGATACTGAGAGCGACGTGACCGACTGTAACGATACTGAGAGCGACGTGAGCGACTGTAACGATACTGAGAGCGGTGTGAGCGACTGCAACGATACTGAGAGCGACTGCAACGATACTGAGAGCGACGTGAGCGACTTTAACGATACTGAGAGCGGTGTGAGCGACTGTAACGATACTGAGAGCGACTGCAACGATCCTGAGAGCGGTGTGAGCGACTGCAACGATAGTGAGAGCGACGTGAGCGACTGCAACGATACTGAGAGCGACGTGAGCGACTGTAACTGGCGATACTGAGAGCGACGTGAGCGACTGCAACGATACTGAGAGCGACGTGAGCGACTGCAACGATACTGAGAGCGACGTGGGCGACTGTAACGATACTGAGAGCGGTGTGAGCGACTGCAACGATACTGAGAGCGGTGTGAGCGACTGCAACGCTCCTGAGAGCGGTGTGAGCGACTGTAACGATACTGAGAGCGGTGTGCCCGACTGCAACGATACTGAGAGCGGTGTGAGCGACTGCAACGATACTGACAGCGACGTGAGCGACTGTAACGATACTGAGAGCGGTGTGCCCGACTGCAACGATACTGAGAGCGGTGTGAGCGACTGCAACGATACTGAGAGCGACGTGAGCGACTGCAACGATACTGAGAGCGACGTAAGCGACTGTAACGATACTGAGAGCGACGTGAGCGACTGTAACGATACTGAGAGCGGTGTGAGCGACTGTAACGATACTGAGAGCGGTGTGAGCGACTGCAACGATCCTGAGAGCGGTGTGCCCGACTGCAACGATCCTGAGAGCGGCATGAGCGACTGCATGCGAACCTGAGAGCGGTGTGAGCGACTATAACGATCCTGAGAGCGGTGTGAGCGACTACAACGATCCTGAGAGCCGGTGTGAGCAACTGCAGCGAACCTGAGAGCGGTGTGAGCGACTGCAACGATACTGAGAGCGGTGTGAGCGACTGCAACGCTCCTGAGAGCGGTGTGAGCGACTGTAACGATACTGAGAGCGGTGTGCCCGACTGCAACGATCCTGAGAGCGGCATGAGCGACTGCAGCGAACCTGAGAGCGGTGTGAGCGACTATAACGATCCTGAGAGCGGTGTGAGCGACTACAACGATCCTGAGAGCGGTGTGAGCAACTGCAGCGAACCTGAGAGCGGTGTGAGGCGACTACAACGATCCTGAGAGCGGTGTGAGCAACTGCATCGAACCTGAGTCGAGCGGTGTGCCCGATTGCAAAGATCCTGAGAGCGGTCTGAGCGACTGCAGCGATCCTGAGAGCTTGCCTAGTTCCTAGGCTTCTATATTTCGCCGAGGTCGACGTGAGCGACTGCAACGATCCTGAAAGCGACGTGAGCAACTGCAACGATCCTGAGAGCGGTGTGCCCGACTGCAAACGATCCTGAGAGCGGTGTGCCCGACTGCAAAGATCCTGAGAGCGACTGTAACGATACTGAGAGCGACGTGAGCGACTGCAACGATACTGAGAGCGACGTGACCGACTGTAACGATACTGAGAGCGACGTGAGCGACTGTAACGATACTGAGAGCGGTGTGAGCGACTGCAACGATACTGAGAGCGACTGCAACGATACTGAGAGCGACGTGAGCGACTTTAACGATACTGAGAGCGGTGTGAGCGACTGTAACGATACTGAGAGCGACTGCAACGATCCTGAGAGCGGTGTGAGCGACTGCAACGATAGTGAGAGCGACGTGAGCGACTGCAACGATACTGAGAGCGACGTGAGCGACTGTAACTGGCGATACTGAGAGCGACGTGAGCGACTGCAACGATACTGAGAGCGACGTGAGCGACTGCAACGATACTGAGAGCGACGTGGGCGACTGTAACGATACTGAGAGCGGTGTGAGCGACTGCAACGATACTGAGAGCGGTGTGAGCGACTGCAACGCTCCTGAGAGCGGTGTGAGCGACTGTAACGATACTGAGAGCGGTGTGCCCGACTGCAACGATACTGAGAGCGGTGTGAGCGACTGCAACGATACTGAGAGCGACGTGAGCGACTGTAACGATACTGAGAGCGGTGTGCCCGACTGCAACGATACTGAGAGCGGTGTGAGCGACTGCAACGATACTGAGAGCGACGTGAGCGACTGCAACGATACTGAGAGCGACGTGAGCGACTGTAACGATACTGAGAGCGACGTGAGCGACTGTAACGATACTGAGAGCGGTGTGAGCGACTGTAACGATACTGAGAGCGGTGTGAGCGACTGCAACGATCCTGAGAGCGGTGTGCCCGACTGCAACGATACTGAGAGCGACGTGAGCGACTGTAACGATACTGAGAGCGACTGCAACGATCCTGAGAGCGACTGCAACGATACTGAGAGCGACGTGAGCGACTGTAACGATACTGAGAGCGGTGTGAGCGACTGCAACGATACTGAGAGCGACGTGAGCGACTGTAACGATACTGAGAGCGGTGTGAGCGACTGCAACGATACTGAGAGCGGTGTGAGCGACTGCAACGATACTGAGAGCGACGTGAGCGACTGTAACGATCCTGAGAGCGGTGTGAGCGACTGTAACGATACTGAGAGCGGTGTGAGCGACTGCAACGATCCTGAGAGCGGTGTGCCCGACTGCAACGATACTGAGAGCGACGTGAGCGACTGTAACGATACTGAGAGCGACTGCAACGATCCTGAGAGCGACTGCAACGATACTGAGAGCGACGTGAGCGACTGTAACGATACTGAGAGCGGTGTGAGCGACTGCAACGATACTGAGAGCGACGTGAGCGACTGTAACGATACTGAGAGCGGTGTGAGCGACTGCAACGATACTGAGAGCGGTGTGAGCGACTGCAACGATACTGAGAGCGACGTGAGCGACTGTAACGATCCTGAGAGCGACGTGAGCGACTGTAACGATACTGAGAGCGAGAGCTTACAAAACAGGAGAAAATAGATTGTGAGCGACTGCAACGATACTGAGAGCGACATGAGCGACTGTAACGATACTGAGAGCGACGTGAGCGACTGCAACGATCCTGAGAGCAGTGTGCGCGACTGCAAAGATCCTGAGATCGGTGTGAGTGACGGCAACGATCCTGAGAGCGACGTGAGCGACTGCAACGATCCTGGTAGCGACGTGAGCGACTGCAACGATCCTGAGAGCGGTGTGAGCGACTGCAACGATCCTGGGAGCGACGTGAGCGACTGCAACGATCCTGAGAGCGGTGTGAGCGACTGCAACGATCCTGAGAGCGGTGTGCGCGACTGCAACGATCCTGAGAGCGGTGTGCCCGACTGCAAAGATCGTGAGAGTTGTGGCAGCGAACCTGAGCGCAGTGTGTGTTGATGTAGCGATCCTGAGAGCGGCAGATCCTGAAAGCCTGTTGGATGGCCATAGCGAACATGGGACTGTACCAGGGCGTTGAGTTTGACCGTCTCGTGTTTCCCGAAGCGGCGAATGGACAGCGACGAAGACACAAATGTGCAGCAGACCGTGACGAAGGCTGTGTGAAAGTGAGAACGAACCGACACAAGGCGCGAACGATATCGGACGACGATCCGGCTGCTTGAGGCAATCCACGAACGGCTTGCTGAATGGGGGCAGTAACCGTCGGCTCTAATCCGGCCTGGAGGTTGCTCTGGGACGCCGACTGGAAGCGAATGGACCGTAAGCGGAAAAACTTTCATTCATTGATCCGTTCATTCATTCATTCATTCAGCGACGGTAAAGATGGCATAAGAGCAAAACACTTGAGGAGCCGTTGAGCGAGTTGTCGACGTTCCAGCGACGGACACGGCAGTTGATAAAGGCACTCCACGGCTTGACTGGTTCATTATGCGTTGCTGGACAGCACGGGTCGGGAACAAGGACGAAAAGCGAAGAAAAAAGCGACGAAAAAACTACGCAACGATCGGACTGCATGTGTACGCGACAGCAGCGACGATTGAACCAGGCGATGTGCCTCCTGGGAAATCCCCGAGCGAGGCTGCGCCGGGCCGAGGCTTGGGCTGCGTTACAGGCTTCGCTCCACTTTCCATTAACTTCCGCCAACAATATTGACGGCCATTTAAAATATCTACCAATCAGAGCCCGAGGGTCAGATCTTGACCTAAATTCCAGCATGGAAGTGAGATGCATAGCCACTGCGCCCAGAGGTTTTCCTTCTCGTCGCTCTGCGACTCGCTTCCGCCGCTTCGCGGCTTGTTTTCGCCGCTTCGCGCCTCAAGATTAAAAGAAAAGAAAGAAAACCTCTGGGCCCAGGGTAGTGGGCACTGGAAACGAAGTTGGCGGTGTCCAAAAATGTTTGGTCTAAAAATAAATTCATACATGATAATTCGAATCTTCTGATTGGACAATAAACTTCACAGCCAATCAAAAACTCGCTTTCATAAAGAATTCGCCATTTTGGTTATTTTGACGGGATTGCACCACCATTACTGTTTATCATTGTGAATTTTGCGTACTATGGAGTTTTGGAGTTATAAAAGGAGCCACTTCTCTCTTTACAGCTATTCCCTGTTTTATAGAGACAACGGTTAAAACAGTAAGAGAAAATCGCAACCATGGTTTGGAAAACTGACAACGGACGAACTGTTCGATCCTCGCTTTTCGGACGAGCTCGTGGCAAAAGATCCGAAGGACTTCTAATTCAAACTACAGCTCTCGCTGAAGGAAGCCACGACGAGGGAGATATTATTACCTATTCTTTAGGCAAGCAAAATCGCTGGCTGCTCCCAGAAGTAATCAAGGCAAGCTCTGTTGATTGCGAGAAAGAAGACGTTGTTTTGGTCGAGAGATACACCGCGAACGAAGGAATCGATCGACCTGACTGTTTCTCTGTTTACAACACCAAGAACAGTACAACTCGAAAATCCAAACGCAAGTTGGCTCGAGCTAAAGATCTGCTTAGTGTCACTGAAGAAATGAAAACACGGTACGAGGTGGCTTACCCGTATCCCTCGGGATCATGGCAAAATGAGAAACAATGCAGAAGACCGCAAACAGCACGTCTTGGTACAAGAAAGGAAAATTCCTTTGTCAACTGGAACATTGAAGAGGACTTTGACGAGATGAATGAACCAGATCTATATCATCACACAGATGAGGAGGATTTGAATGAACACTCCAGCAGCGTTGAAAGATCTGTAACACTTGATTTTGGATTGCTCATGAAAAATTCCTCAAAAAAGAAGAAAAAATGCAGTGAAAACATAATAAAGGTGTCACAGAAAATGAAAGGCACTGAAGAAAGCATGGAACTTCAATTTAGTAAAAAGGAGTGCATTTATATTGAAAGTGGTGACGATATGTACATGACGCACATCATGAACTTCTGGCTCAGATTCAAGAAACCGCATCTCATTATGGTTCTTATAACCCAGACCAGTGGGGTGGAACTGATTTTTGGCATGAGTCTCGAGGAAGAGGTGGATGGCGCGGAGGAACAGGGAGAGGGCGAGGAAGAGGTAGAGGAAGAGGAGGTTTCCGACGCGACATACCAGATGAAACATTGCCATCTGATCCCAATCTGTCGTCAGAATCTTTTGAACCTTCTACAGCAGGTGCCCAACACCACATGTCCCTGAAACCCTCAGCAGAAGATTATTGTAATCAATGTGTTTCTCTTGTTCTAACACGCAAAGAAACTAATCCTGCTTTGCTGGAGGACAAATGGGGTGAAAAGTACAAGGAGAGTGCCAGCTTCCCAAGATCATTTGTTCTCAATGCAACCCCTGAAGATTCTCAACTCAATGGTGAAGAGATTTTTGTTCTGTTCCAGCTTGTTGATGACTGCGTGAAACATGATGTGAACAACGTTAAAGCTTTTGTGAGCACGACTGTCATTTGCAACGAGGAAAGTACCCATCATGAATCAATTGTAGCAGAGTTCATTTCTGAGATCAAGGCCAGGAGGGCTGAGGAAGACACTTGTAGCCTAGAAGATGTTGTGAACATTGCTCAAACTTGTTTACGTTTCAAACACTGATAATAAAGCTGAAATATCAGAACCAAGGCAACCAAAACTGTCTCTAGATGTCTTTACAGAGCTGTTTGGATGGAAGTCCAAGGCCCTTTCTTTGAAGAGAGCCCAGCAAGAGGTGAAAGAGTCCCTGGAGAAGAAGGAGAAAGTCCAGACAGAAAATGCTCAGGTAACAACTGATGATAGTCAACAGGAGTGTGGGATATGTTTCAGCGAGCTCCAGTATGATGGTAAGTTATGCAGAAAGTTATTCATTGTACATTACGGGTCCCTCGGAAAATAATAGTTAATTTTGCTTTCCCTTAGATTGCGAGCAGTCTCTAATTTTCGCTAAAAAGATCGTGGTGCGAGCGAAAATCGAGCGGCGAGCGGGTAGCGCGGGCGTGAGAGGAAGCGGAAATTTTTTTTAGCGAAAATTAGAGACTGCTCACAGTCTACACTGTAGCTTTCCCTTTAATCTTGATATTTCCTCGAATCAATAAATATAAGTTTTATAAATGTATACATGTAATACATGTACATGTAGCTGTCTGCAACAAAAAGTGGGAACATTTCGATCCAACCAAATTTCAAATGTATCCTGTGCAGGTAACAGGAGTCTACATGTATGTTATGGTTTAGTTTTACTTTAGTTTTGAAATTTTATAAAACCAGGTTTATTTTTATGTTTATTTGTTTCACAAGATTATGATAATGATATTATGAGTCAAACTGGTTTGAAAATTTTGAAACTAAAACATAGTCAACCAATCCTGCACCTGATACATTGGACACCACATGATCTGAAGGTCCCTTTAAGCCCCGATAGTGCCATATGGCACAAAATGCTATTACAAGCTCAATATTGGGCCAATCTGTATGAAATTTGGACACAAAAATATGGTGAGATCTGCACATTGGAAGCATAAAATCATACCCCCTCCTATATCAGACTTGATTGACCACCCCTTCAACTTTTACAACTTTTGCCTGTTACACTTTTAAGGTCAAGTGAATATCTGATAACAACCCACATACCAATAGCTGCAAATTAAGCTATTGGTTAGGGGTATACCCAATATATACAAGGAATAAGGTATTTTTTAACGTTTTTCTTTTTTCATTTTGGACACTCTTCAATCCAATCTGTGACTTCCTGTATGTCTGCTGTGTTGATTTATGACATACCCCAAACAATACCTTTCAAATGGTATATATTACTTGTGGTATTTGGGTCTATAGTACCATTTTTGAAAATATCGTATTTCTACCGGGGCTTAAAGGGTTAAAAGGGCTGCCAGCAACCAGAGCAGATACTACAGTGTATGTGTAATCATTGTGAATACTGTACAACAGTCAAACCTCCACTAACAGCCACTTTAACTCATGACCATGCATCGATGCATACACTACACCTCTCTGCAACGGCCAGCTTATTATTGTTGTACTGTAAAGAGGTTTAACTGTACATGTACATGCTGTAAATGTATAAAACAAAAAATGTGTGATCTCACATTGCAAAAATATTCTGATACTTTCAGATTCTGATTTTACTTCTTGTCATACGTCCTTGACTGCCTGCGGCCATAAGTTCTGTAACAGTTGCTGGAAGGCTCACTTGAAGACTCAGATTGAGCACGGCCACACAGATCTGAGGTGCCCTGGGCATGAGTGCAACGTAGTAGTTGATGATGTCACCTTGATGTCGCTTGTGCCGTCATTGTACGGAAGACATCTGACAAAGATGTTGGATACATTCTTGGAAATGGACCCTGAATGGAAGTGGTGCCCTGCAGATCGGAGTAAGTTGGTTGTCAAGGCAACACCACCACAGCAGCGCTCAGTGGTTTGTAATGCAGAACGTAATAGCATTGTCCAGCCAGTCCCAGTGGCATGCGTCTGTGGTACCATGTGGTGCTTCAAGTGCCAGGAAGATGCCCACTGGCCTGCCGCATGTGACGAGGCTCGTCCCTTCAGGCAGGAGAATGAAGGGAACGCCAAAATGATTAAAGACAGCACAAAAGCTTCACTGATCACAAGTGTAGATGTCAAGAATTGTCCATTTTGTAAATACCCGATAGAAAAAGGTCCTGGCTGTAATCACATGATATGCGGCATGTGCAATGAAGAATTCTGCTGGTATTGCTTGGAGAAGTTTTATGGACATGGTAATGTTTGTAAAGCAAAGGTGAAGCAGCGACACGTCAAGCTGCCAGTAAATACAAAGAACTCAAGGTCCTATGAACATTTTGCTGTAACAAGCCATATGGCCAGGGCAACAAAGCTGATACAAAATGTTAACAAGAAACTTGACAAACTCGAAAGAAGACTACATATTTATGCGACATTGTCACCAAAAGTGAAAAAGGGCAAACAGTGGGACAGTCGTGCTAAAAAGTATTTGAATCACCTCAGTGAAAACAACACAGCCCAAGATTTGCGAGAAGTGTTCAGTTTTAAATTTCAGGCGCTTCTTGTTCTTGAGGGTGTAGCAATGGTGTTGAGCTTTATGAAAGGCTCTCCTAATAAGAGGCTTGCATTGGAATTTGAAAGGCTCCTCTTCATTGTAGAGAGATTGAATGAAATACTGCCGGACTTTAAAAAATGTCACCTCCAAGAAACTTTAGAGAGACTGAAACATATTTTTGTGGCATGTGGCAAGCAATGCCTCTTTGTTATTAGTACCTGTAGGAGCACAAAATAATTCATGAAATGCCATTAATTAACTGAACTGAGAAAGAACCTGTGATTTTCATGTGATAACCTGTTCACTGTACAAGCTTTTTCTTTTTGCCTTACTTCTCTGAAAACTACTACTAATGTCTTAGATATATTTATTTTAGAAAATTGGTTTGTTTTTAAAAATTATGTAGAATATTAATTTTGTTGATTTAATAATAATGAATACAGTATTTTGAATTCATGATTACTGGTGTTGTTTTAATATTTTAATATTAACGGAAAACTTCGCAAAACTATAACTCGCCGAAATCGCCTCAAACCGGTTTAAACAATAAAATGTTACTTGGGGGGTTTGGAAATTTTCTGGAACCACACAATGCACTTTTTATTCCTCTAGATGGATGCAAGTATCAAAACTAAAATTCAATAATTTAGCAACAGCAGGTACACCTCTTAGTGCAAGTATCAGTATCTTTTAACCACAACTTACATGCGTGATTCTTAGTTGGTGACCTTGTCACGCAATTCGTCGGGAGCATTGCGTGATAACCCAAATAACAATAATGAAGTAACCTATCTTTCATCCAGTGCCTTGAATATTCAAAGTGCAGAATTTTAAAATTTTCTAAAGTTCCCGTGGTGTCCTCAAAGTTGAACATTGAACATCACGAGCTTGAACCAGAGGCAAAAACTGCCCCGGAAGTGGACCGTTCTATTTTATACCGGAAGTGTATTTCATTTCCTGTCCATTTCGGCTTGAGCTTCATTCTCGTCCCCAGAGGCCAGAGGTCAGAGGTCTCGATTTCTTGGTGCTGACCAAAATGATCGTGGCCTCTGGGGGCGAGAATGCTTAAGCTTCGGCTGTAAATGTTCGTGGGCTCATAATCAGTCAATCATGTATCTTATGGGGGGCCTCGGCCGATACATCAGTAGAGAATAAAACAAATAGAAAATAATAATCTAGAAACGATTTTTAAATGCATGGTTTCTAAATGCCCGCCATGTTAGCATTTCACAAAGCGCGAAAACTGCTAAACACGAATTAGCGTCCTTAACAACAACTCTCTATCTGTAGTTAAGGCGGGATTCTACCTGAATGCCATTTTCCCGCGACTTAACATGGGTTAAATAGAAATATCTCGTTCACGTTTCTAGCAATCCAAAATTTATATGCTCATCCCATGAATCTATGTTATGGGGTGTTTTTTAAATTTTGGGTGATTTTTGGGTATTTTGGGGAGGAAATAGTTTTTCTCAAAGGAGTTGTAAAATTTAGGGAAATAAGAAATATTGAAGATTTAATGTAGTTTTAAAATTAGAATTTGAAGTTAAAACTGATTAGTAGATTGTTAAATTCCTTCTATCCCTTCTTTAAACCTCTTAAAATTTCATTGAAATTCAGGTATAATCCCCCCTTAAGGGTTACCCAAATTACACAACAGCGGAAATCCACCAGTTTTTGAAGTAGGTAAAACATTCTAATTAACTCGTAATTAATATACTCGGGAAGTATCGGTGAAGTATCGGTAATTTGCCGCGTTGTGGGATTTATTTTTCACTTGGGAATTTTGCGGATCATCGAAAACTTAAATGATAATGAGCGATCAAGTGTCAGCCGCCTCCTCTCTCCAACCAGGAAATGTTCGATGATCCGTAATTCCCAAGTGAAAAATAAATCCCACAGCGCGGTAAATTTGAATAATTTACGGAAGACGAGGGGTTTTCAAAGCATTGGTAAAATGGAGGACATGAAGTAGCTAACTTGACGACTTAATTCGCCGAGCTTCGTCGAGGCTACACGCCCAAAACTAGGCGAGGCCGTTTTTATATATACATATGCTGGATTTTATCATACTTAAAAATTACGGAAAACAAATCAGTAGTTTTTTCACAAGTCGAACAAACGTGAATATTTTGAAATTCACAAATTACGCACTATAAACATCTTGTTCTTCATTTGCTTATAACTTTTACTAGGAATTTCCGATCTTTTCCGATTATTCAGCAAAGGTTTAGGTGGTATCAAGCTTTCTAACAATAGGTGCGATCTTAGCTTTAGGGACTGTGCAATAATTATCAGGGGGGGGGGGTGGAAAATGGGCTTCATGTAGGAAAATATTAGGTAATACCGCCCCTGAATTGAGTTATTGCCCCCCCCCCTCTAATCAGTCAGAAAATTATGTACGACCCCCCCCCCCCCCTCCCCCCTACCTTCACAGTATACACACACCTTTAGTACCCTTCATTTTCTCTACACGCACCTGTGGATTAAAATCTTATAACAGAAAGAAGAGCTGTGCTACATGTTTAATTGTTGGACATCCGCGTCTGGAACAAACATCAACCTCCGTAGCAATGTACAACAGAGCCATAGCAGAAGGAAAAGAGCATGTGTGTTATTTTTAGCGGAAAATTATTCGGTCCCCACCTTATAAATAGGTATGGGAGTCACCAATGTAATATGTACTTGAAATAAAATGTTAAGCCCCCCTCTCTTGAGTGACTTATTTTACCTTGAGCCCCCCCCCCCCCCCCTATCCTTGTCCTCTTTTGACCTTTTTGGGGACCCCTCGCGCTCCCCTCACGATCGCGCTTCTCTCGTCAATCGCCGTATGCTGAAGAAGCGCCCGGTATTCGGAGACCAATGTAACGAAAGGAGTAGAACAGTGATTACGAAGTATTTTATACTAGCGCTTGAGGGCTCGGCAAATAGCCTCGCTTACAGCTTAGGCGCTTCAGGCCGGGCCGGCGCGAATTGACGACTTGCCAAATAAGGCTTTTGCCCGAATACGTCGCGGAACGGGAAATAACTCGGTTGTGTCACTGGCGTGGCAGCTAGCACTTGATACTAGCTAAGATTGCCAGAGGTACATGTACAGAAACTCGTTTCTTCGCCTTATTCAGCGACAAACGCAGCAGGAAAAACCACTAAACATCTTTGGAACACAGAAAACTTTATTTGTAGAATTAATCTCGACGATATACTTCAAAGCTTTATATGGCATAGATAATCGCGGTCACTAATCGATAAACAGAAGTTTTTCGCGTTACTTGTATACCGTCCTAATTAAAGACACGTGACTGGTGCTATTATCAGCACGTGGGAGGCTACAGTGGATCATAAACAAACGGTCACATTTCTATTGATTGAATTCAGGTCTAATCACAGGTAGCCCAAGCTCTATATATGAGTGATAAATTATAAATGACCTGACCTTTGTTTCAGCTGAGCGGTAATTTGAGCGTCACGTAACCGTTGCGTAACAGCGAAATTATAAGGGTTTGTATGGGAGAAATCGTTTTCCTTTGAATTTAAAAAATATGAACGATTTTTGAATAAAAATCACTCACCTGAACTCCTTTGCTTGTCTGTCTGTGTCCTGTTTTGGTTTTTAGGTCCATTGGAAGCGATTTTAGGGGTTTTTTTTTCATTCTTTCTCCCTATATATATAAAGGATATATATAGGAGAAAGAATGAAAAAAAACAACCCTAAAATCGCTTCCAATGGACCTAAAAACCAAACAGGACACAGACAGACAAGCAAAGGAGTTCAGGTGAGTGATTTTTATTCAAAATCGTTCATATTTTTTAAATTCAAAAGGAAAACGATTTCTCCCATACAAACCCTTATAATTTCGCTGTTACGCAACGGTTACGTGACGCTCAAATTACCGCTCAGCTGAAACAAAGGTCAGGTCATTTATAATTTATCACTCATATATAGAGCTTGGGCTACCTGTGGTCTAATGGGCGATGAAATCTTGCTCTACGTATACCTAGACAGATTTAGACTTTGACACTTAGTTCACTTCGATTTCATCAATCTATTGAAAACGCACGTGTTTATAAAGGCGTTTATTATACGACATGGCATTTTAGAGTGCGAATACGCACAAAGACGAGAGCAGATATGAGACCGTATTACACGGGTCTCAGTCCCCCTGACCGCGCGCTACGGAAAACACTGTTGAAAGCCTATATTTTAGAAGATATTATGTCGTATAATAAACAATTTATTCCGCGGAAAGTTGTGTAATACGGCTGGGTATTTTTACTCGTCAGTGTTTATTTTTTTCTCGCCTAAAGGCTCGAAATACCCAGCCGTATTACACAACTTTCCGCTGAATAACCTCTATGTATACATTGTTGGACTACAGTCAGATGAATCTTTTGACATGCAAAACTGACTTCCTAGTCTGTAGCTGAGATTTATACAAAACATGTCGGTTCTATAATATTGAAACTAGCGATGGATGTTGCGGGGGAGCATAGGGTCCTGAATTTCCCGCTTGCCTACTACAGTTCTCACACCTTCTGTTGTGTATGGTTTGCCCGCCTCGTGTGTGTTTTTATCTATTGAAAGATTATAACGTAATGTTGCGAAATTTGCTTTCGTTTTTCTCCATGTTCCCGCTGCCAATCGCATGGTTTTCTGGGGGAGATTATAATAAATTTCATCGAATACAGGTACTAATAGAAAGGTAATAATATTAACCAATTGGCTA